>NW_026509750.1:0-49284 GCF_026875155.1 Cherax quadricarinatus | reverse complement strand
CAATTCTGGCCACAGTTTTTTCCAAGCAGAGTTCAAGGTCCTCTTAGTCACTCCCTCCCAAGCCTTACTTATAAGGCTTACACAATTGAGGATATTAAAGTGATCCTTCCAAAACTCTTTTAGAGTCAATAGTGTCTGTGGTCACTTCAAAGCACCTTTCAAACATAGCTTTTGTGTACAGTTTCTTGAACATAAAAATGGTATACAATACCGACAGGTTGTTAGGTAAGACACATATGCAACAGTTAGACAACTTTATTCCGAAACGTTTCGCCTACACAGTAGGCTTCTTCAGTCGAATACAGAAAGTAGGCAGGAACAGTAGAGATGTGAAGACGATGTAATCAGTCCATCACCCTTAAAGTCGTAGAATTTGAGGTTGTCAGTCCCTCGGCCTGGAGAAGTTCAGTTCCATAGTCAGGAACTATCTGAAGATCAAGCGACAGTGCGGAGACTTAAATACTGTCGGAAGGAGAGGTGCAGGGTAGTATTTATAGTAGTAGTAGTAGTAGTAGTAGTAGTAGTAGTAGTAGTGTAGTAGTGAGAGGCAACTGAGAGGTCATGTCCCTCTCAGATCCAACCCTTCTCAACTGGAAAAGCTTTCCAAGGTGGTTTTTTGTACCAAGATGCCACGTGTTGCAGTGTCTGACAAGATGAACATAAAAATGGTTATACAATACCGACGGTTGTTAGGTAAAACACATATGCAACAGTTAGACAACTTTATTCCCAAACGTTTCGCCTACACAGTTTGGCTTCTTCAGTCGAATACAGGGAAAATAGGCAGGAACAGTAGGGGATGTGAAGCGATGTAATCAGTCCATCACCCTTAAAGTCGTAGAATTTGAGGTTGTCAGTCCCTCTACTGTTCCTGCCTACTTTCTGTATTCGACTGAAGAAGCCTACTGTGTAGGCGAAACGTTTCGGAAAAAAGTTTTCTAACTGTTGCATTGTGTCTTACCTAACAACCTGTCGGTATTGTATACCATTTTTATGTTCATCTTGTCAGACACTGCAACACGTGGCATCTTGGTACAGAAAACACCTTGGACAAGCTTTTCCAGTGAGAAGGGTTGGATCTGAGAGGGACTGACCTCTCAGTTGCCTCTCATACTACTACTACTTTCTACTACTACTACTACTACTACTACTACCCTGCACCTCTCCTTCCGACAGTATTTAAGTCTCCGCACTGTCGCTTGATCTTCAGATAGTTCCTGACTATGGAACTGAACTTCTCCGGGCCCGAGGGACTGACAACCTCAAATTCTACGACTTTAAGGGTGATGGACTGATTAAAATCGTCTTCACATCTCTACTGTTCCTGCCTACTTTCTGTATTCGCCCTGAAGAAGCCTACTGTGTAGGCGAAACTTTTTCGGAAAATAAAGTTGTCTAACTGTTGCATATGTGCTTTACCTAACAACCTGTCGGTATTGTATACCATTTTTATGTTCATTCTTGTCGGGACACTGAAAACACGTGGCATCTTGGTACAGAAAACACCTTGGACAAGCTTTTCCAGTGAGAAGGGTTGGATCTGAGGGGGAAACATGACCTCTCAGTTGCCTCTCACTATACTACTACTACTACTACTACTACTACTACTACCCTGCACCTCTCCTTCCGACAGTATTTAAGTCTCCGCACTGTCCTTGATCTTCAGATAGTTCCTGACTATGGAAATGAACTTCTCCAGGCCGAGGGGACTGAAAACCTCAAATTCTACGACTTTAAGGGTGAGGGGACTGATTACATCGTCTTCACATCTCTACTGTTCCTGCCTACTTTCTGTATTCGACTGAAGAAGCCTACTGTGTAGGCGAAACGTTTCGGAATAAAGTTTGTCTAACTGTTGCATTTTGTGTCTTACCTAACAACCTGTCGGTATTGTATACCATTTTTATGTTCATCTTGTCAGACACGCAACACGTGGCATCTTGGTACAGAAAAACACCTTGGACAAGCTTTTCCAGTGAGAAGGGTTGGATCTGAGAGGGACATGACCTCTCAGTTGCCTCTCACTCTACTACTACTACTATTTACTACTACCCTGCCCCCTCTCCTTCCGACAGTATTTAAGTCTCCGCACTGTCGCTTGATCTTTCAGATAGTTCCTGACTATGGAACTGAAATTTTCTCCAGGCCGAGGGACTGACAACCTCAAATTCTACGACTTTAAGGGTGATGGACTGATTACATCGTCTTCACATCTCTACTGTTCCTGCCTACTTTCTGTATTCGACTGAAGAAGCCTACTGTGTAGGCGAAACGTTTCGGAATAAAGTTGTCTAACTGTTGCATATGTGTCTTACCTAACAGTTTCTTGAAGTTGGAAATGACCTGCTGGTCCATGGGCTGCAGGAGAGGAGTGGTATTAGGAGGTAAAAACTTGACCTTAATGAAGCTCATGTCTGCAGAAAGTCGCTCTGCTAAGTCTGTAGAATGACAAGGGGCATTGTCTAATACCAGGAGGCACTTAAAGTCTAATTTATTTTCAATTAGGAAAATTTTTTCACTTTGGGGGGCAAAATGCAGGGTTTGTAAACCAGTCATAGAAAAATTCCCTAGTGACTCATGCCTTACTTTTTCCCCTCCACAGCACACACAAATTACCCTTTTGAGGACATTTTTTTCCCTTGAACTCTTTGGGAGTTTTGAGTGAAAAAACCCAATTTAGGGTTTTCATTTGCAATCCCCACTAGCTTTGGCACACACCCGAAGATTAAAGCTGTCTTTCATGGGGGTTTTATGTCTGGGAGTCCCTTTCCCTCTTGAGAAAAGTCGCCCTTTGCTTGGCAATTTTTTCCCAAAAAACGGGCCTGTTTCATCATTTTTTAAACACTTTTTCGGGTTTTAATTTTTCACTGCTATGTACCCCATAATTCCTTCACATTTTTTTCACTGCTTTTTGGTCAAAATGGCACCCTCCCCTGCCTAATACACTATTTTTATGCCATTTAACGATTCTTAAATCTTTAAAAAACCACCCTTTGCGGGCCTTTTAAATTCACTCACATCACCACTAGTTGCAGGCGTTTTTTCCAATTAAATCCTGCCCAAAAATATCACTTGCGAGTTGCTATCTCCTGTACCTTTTTTTCCTTTTTTCCAAAACAATAACGTCTTCAAATTTTTTCTAACACTTGGGGGTCGCTGTTTTTTAATGTTGCACCTTTTGCAAAAAACATTTTCCCTTGATTGCGTTTTTTTGGGTCACTATAGTGAGGGGGGTTTGTTGGGTTTTTTTTCCAAAACCTGGAAACCCTCCGACAAAGCACTACTTTGTATTTTGCAATTATCTCTTTTTTTAATTTAAACAGTCATTGGCACCCTTTTTCTCAAAGAGTTGGCATTTAAAGAAGCTTTCTTGGGGCCCAGGGTGATTTTTTTGCAGAAACAAGCACCACAAATACTCTGATAATATGGAAGGGACCGAAGGGATCCTTAGATGCGAGCAAAACTGGCGGGGCTTATAAACACTGGCACACACAGGGGAGTTCAAAGGGCCCCAAAGTGGACACGTTCGGACGAATTGCGGGATACCGGGATTTTTTTAACGGGAACAGAGGCAAAAATTTTTTCATTAGAATGTATCGCATACTAGATTTATGGATACCGATGGCCAAATTTCGGGAACCGGGGGGGTCCCCTGTATTTTTATGAGAAATATTGCTTCCCCCTTTCGACGTTTCGAGTTTAGGCCCAGTTGGAAAAGGATTACGGCCCCCAAAAATCAGGGGGGGGTTTTCCCTTATGTCATTGATGGGGAGATAGGGGCCCGTACACCCCTTTACATTTCACTAGTAGAAATAAAGGAAAATATTATAAGGGGGGCCATCACTTTTAAACTGGGTCACGGGACCCCGTAGGGTGCCGGATTTACAAAAACCCTCTTTCATAATTTTGAGTCAGTATAAAGATGAAATTTTTAAATTTTTGCTAGCCGAAAATTTGTGCCGGATTACTGGTGGAAGGGGTTACTGATTTCCCGATTGTGTTGGCCAACCTGTGTTATATAAAAGTGGACCCTCCGGGTTTTTGGCCTTTTGCTTATTTGTGGGGTTTTCCCGGGTTTCCCGGGTTTTCGGCAATTTTTTTGCTTATCGGGCCCCTACTAAATGCGTCCCCTGCCGCCCTTACACGTTCCCAAGAAGTGTGGGGTTCTCCGGGGGGAGGGGAAGAAGCTTCGGCCCCATTCATCCCAAACCCTTTCGTATAAACCCTTGTTTTTGGTGTTTTTTGATTAAGTCAACTGAAAAAAAAGTAACCATGGCCCCAAAGAAAAATTCCTAGTAAAGTTCCTTTTGGTTTAAAAAAAGTGGGAAAAAATGATAGAATTCAATGCAGGCAAAGGGACAGAGGCAAAAAAAAGTGTAGCAGGGATGCAGGGAGGTAGGGAGGAAAGCAAGGAGTGTAGGAGGAAGGCAAGGGGGTGTAGCAGGCATGCAGGGAAATTTTAGCAAAAAAGGCCCGGGAGTGTAGGGAGGCATGCAGGGGTGGGAGCAGGAAGGCAAAGGGGGTGTAGCAGGAAAGGGAGGGGAAAGTAGTTTGGGGAAGGGAGGGGGGTGGGGGGGGCAGGCATGCAGGGAGTGTAGCAGAAAGGCAGGGAGTGTAGCAGGAAGGCTACACTCCCTGCACTGACTGACTTCCTACAAATAAATACTACTCACCTCTCGTCCTACATTAAGACTAAAAATATTTTAAGGAAAGTAATGAATGTACGTACTCATTGTTTTCTGTATGTTTTCTGTATGTTAATCTTTAAAAAGTGTATTTTTTGCTAATATTTTTGGATATCTGAAACAGATTAACTGGATTTACATTAATTCTTATGAGAAATATTATTTCGGTTTTCAGCCTTTTCGGTTTTAGGCCGACCTTCTGGAATTGATTACGGCCGATAACCGAGGGTCCACTGTATATTATTCCTAGGTAGTAGGTTGGTAGACAGCAATCACCCAGGGAGGTAGTACCGTCCTGCCAAGTGAGTGTAAAATGAAAACCTGTAATTGTTTTACATGATGGTAGGATTGCTGGTGTCTTTTGTCTGTCTCGTAAACATGCAAGATTTCAGGTATATCTTGCTACTTCTACTTACACTTAGGTCACACTACACATGCATGTACAAGCATACATATACATACCCCTCTAAGTTTTCTTCTATTTTCTTACTACAGGTCCGTTATCACAAATCCGGCAATCAGTTATTCGGTTCCTTCAGTTATTCGGCACTAATTTTGGCTAGTATAATTTCAAATTTCCAGGGTCGCCACACCAACCTGCTGGTATCGTTTGGTGGCGCTACTTGCTGCATAAGTCATTCCAATTTCTTTTTCTCCATTTATTGTTTTAACCTGCTTACTTTTAGCCCTAGCCATGGTTCCAATGAATAAAAGAAATGCTTC
Organism: Cherax quadricarinatus; assembly: GCF_026875155.1. Lineage (NCBI taxonomy): Eukaryota > Metazoa > Arthropoda > Malacostraca > Decapoda > Parastacidae > Cherax > Cherax quadricarinatus. The sequence continues at coordinate 43,876 of NW_026509750.1, read as the reverse complement.
TCATTATATAAAGCACCTACACAGTACATTATCCATTAAAGATAAGGTGACTTTGAAGCCAATGTCGGTTGCCATGAGCTGTCTCATGAAGCAGGAGAATATGCTTTATTATTACGCTAATATCAACACTACAGTTTATTTGCCTATCACAATTGATTTAATATGACATAAGAAACAATATAAATAACATAAAACATGTTAAATACTCCAGAATGAATAATATTTGGCATAACACGGAGCAGTTCGACGGAGGTATGAAGATATATGGTATACAAGTACCCTTCTCCTATCCCTGTCTTGGGGCTTATATTAGAGAAATCGTACACCAAATCCAGTCATTCTTGGAGTGGAACCACAGTCGATGGCCTCCACTCCAAACCAACAGATACAGATACTAATGCCGGAAAAAAAAATCCCCCCCCAGTACTAACAATACCACCAGTCCGATGACATTCTTCTTTGCAAATATACAGGGTCTAAAGCCAGCAACAAACAACAAAATACCATTCATCCGTGGACTGCTTGCAGAGGCAAAGGCAATGTTCGTGGCTTTCACTGAGACCCACATAAAGGATCACTTGGACAACGAAATATGGATCCCAGGTTACAACCTATACAGATGTGACAGAGTGAACAGGCAAAAGGGGAGGGTTGGCCTGTACATTGCAGAGTCACTTGTTTGCACAGAACTGCTAAATGCCTCAAATGATGTAGTGGAAGTTTTAGCAGTAAAGGTCGAGAACCAAAACCTAGTCATTGTGGTAGTCTACAAGCCTCCGGATGCAACATCCCAGCAATTCCAGGAACAGCTGTTAAAAATTGACCACTGTCTGGAAAATCTTCCAGCTCCTGCACCCAACATCTTGCTCCTGGGGATTTCAACTTAAGGCACCTAAAATGGAGGAATATAGCAAATAATATTGTTGCAGTAATAACACCAGGAGGCATCTCTGATGAAAACTCACACTCACACGAGCTTTTAAATCTCTGCACAAAATTCAATTTAAACCAGCAAATAATAGAGCCTACTAGACAGGAGAATACACTAGACCTCATCTTCACTAACAATGATGATCTGATAAGAAATGTCACCATATCAAAAACAATATACTCAGATCACAACATAATTGAGGTTCAGACATGTATGTGTGGAGCCCCAGACCGACATAATGAGACTAGTCACGAGGGAGCATTCACCAAATTCAACTTCAATAACAAAAACATAAAGTGGGACCAAGTAAACCAAGTCCTAACCGATATAAGCTGGGAAGATATACTAAGCAACACAGACCCCAACGTATGCCTAGAACAGATTAACTTGGTGGCACTCGATGTATGCACAAGGCTTATTCCTCTAAGAAAAAAGATGAGTAGATGTAAAATAGAAAGAGACAGGCGCTCCCTTTACAGGCGACGGAAAAGAATAACAGAGCGGCTAAAAGAGGTCAATATATCTGAAATGCGTAGGGAGACACTGGTCAGAGAAATAGCAAGCATCGAACTCAAGCTAAAGGAATCTTATAGGAGTCAGGAATCGCGGGAAGAACTAAAAGCCATAAATGAAATCGAAAGAAACCCAAAGTATTTCTTCTCCTATGCCAAATCAAAGTCGAGAACAACATCCAGTATTGGGCCCCTACTTAAACAAGATGAGTCCTACACAGATGACAGCAAGGAAATGAGTGAGCTACTCAAGTCCCAATATGACTCAGTTTTTAGCAAGCCGCTAACCAGACTGAGAGTCGAAGATCAAAATGAATTTTTTATGAGCCACAAAATTTGGTTAACACAAGCCTATCCGATGTTATCCTGACGCCAAATGACTTCGAACAGGCAATAAATGACATGCCCATGCACTCTGCCCCAGGGCCAGACTCATGGAACTCCGTGTTCATCATGAACTGCAAGAAGCCCCTATCACGAGCCTTTTCCATCCTATGGAGAGGAAGCATGGACACGGGGGTCGTCCCACAGTTACTAAAAACAACAGACATAGCCCCACTCCACAAAGGGGGCAGTAAAGCAACAGCAAAGAACTACAGACTGATAGCACTAACATCCCATATCATAAAAATCTTTGAAAGGGTCCTAAGAAGCAAGATCACCACCCATCTAGAAACCCATCAGTTACACAACCCAGGGCAACATGGGTTTAGAACAGGTCGCTCCTGTCTGTCTCAACTATTGGATCACTACGACAAGGTCCTAAATGCACTAGAAGATAAAAAGAATCCAGATGTAATATATACAGACTTTGCAAAAGCCTTCGACAAGTGTGACCATGGCGTAATAGCGCACAAAATGTGTGCTAAAGGGATAACAGGAAAAGTCGGTCGATGGATCTATAATTTCCTCACTAACAGAACACAGAGTAGTCGTCAACAGAGTAAAGTCCGAGGCAGCTACGGTGAAAAGCTCTGTTCCACAAGGCACAGTACTCGCTCCCATCTCGTTCCTCATCCTCATATCCGACATAGACAAGGATGTCAGCCACAGCACCGTGTCTTCCTTTGCAGATGACACCCGAATCTGCATGACAGTGTCTTCCATTGCAGACACTGCAAGGCTCCAGGCGGACATCAACCGAATCTTTCAGTGGGCTGCAGAAAACAATATGAAGTTCAACGATGAGAAATTTCAATTACTCAGATATGGTAAACACGAGGAAATTAAATCTTCATCAGAGTACAAACAAATTCTGGCCACAAAATAGAGCGAAACACCAACGTCAAAGACCTGGGAGTGATCATGGCGGAGGATCTCACCTTCAAGGACCATAACATTGTATCAGGACCATAACATTGTATCAATCGCATCTGCTAGAAAAATGACAGGATGGATAATGAAAACCCTTTCAAAACTAGGGATGCCAAGCCATGATGACACTCTTTAGGTCACTTGTTCTATCTAGGCTGGAATATTGCTGCACACTAACAGAAACCTTTTCAAGGCAGGTGAAAATTGCTGCCCTAGAAAATGTACAGAGAACCTTCAGGGGCGCGCATAATGGAGATAAAACACCTCAATTACTGGGAGCGCTTGAGCTTCCTGAACCTGTATTCCCTGGAACGCAGGGGGGAGAGATACATGATTATATACACCTGGAAAATCCTAGAGGGACTAGTACCGAACTTGCACACGAAAATCACTCACTACGAAAGCAAAAGACTTGGCAGACGATGCAACATCCCCCCAATGAAAAGGGGTGTCACTAGCACGTTAAGAGACCATACAATAAGTGTCAGGGGCCCGAGACTGTTCAACTGCCTCCCAGCATACATAAGAGGGATTACCAACAGACCCCTGGCAGTCTTCAAGCTGGCACTGAACAAGCACCTAAAGTCGGTTCCTGATCAGCCGGATGTGGCTCGTACGTTGGTTTGCGTGCAGCCAGCAGCAACAGCCTGGTTGATCAGGCTCTGATCCACCAGGAGGCCTGGTCACAGACCGGGCCACGGGGCCGTTGACCCCCAGAACTCTCTCCAGGTAAACTCCAGGTAGCACATGGCTAACTGTGATATACACTCGTACTGCACCATAAACATGAAACAAAAAAGTTATTTTCTCTATATAGATTATCACACATAGCAGCATATGTGTAGAGAACCTAGGATAACCAAAAAAAGTCAACGTGGCTTATTTTTAGTACCTGGCTTGGGCTAGCCATATATGATTTTTGGTAAATACACCTACCATCTAACTTACGACCTGCTCGACTTACGACCACTCATGTTTTTTTATGCCAAATTTCTGGGAAATAAACAACTATTTGTGTTGTACACAGTGTTTATCCTAAACCTTATAGTATAGAAAACATGAAATACCAAATAAAACAATAAAATAAAGTCATTACAAAAATGTTTTGTTGATATTCAGTAGTAAAATTCGACTTACGACCGGTTACTCAGAACCGAACTCGGTCGTAAGTCGGATGGTAGGTGTATTCGATTCCCAGCCAGGGTAGAAACATAGGCGTGTTTCTTTACACTTATTGTCTATGTTTACCCATCAGTAAATGGTACCTGGGTGTTAGCGGACTAGTGTGGGTGTTATCCTGGGACACTGACCTAATTTTCTTGAAATACACTGCATAACAAGCGGCTTTCTATAGAGTAGTATGTCACTGATGTCAGCTAGGCCTGTATACCATGTACATGTACGTTTTTTTTTTTTTCTCAACAAGTCGGCCGTCTCCCACCGAGGCAGGGTGACCCAAAAAAGAAAGAAAATCCCCCCCAAAAAAATACTTTCATCATTCAACGCTTTCACCACATTCACACATTATCACCGTTTTTGCAGAGGTGCTCAGAATACAACAGTTTAGAAGCATACACATATAAAGATACACAACATATCCCTCCAAACTGCCAATATCCCAAACCCCTCCTTTAAAGTGCAGGCATTGTACTTCCCATTTCCAGGACTCAAGTACATGTAGTAAATAAAGATATCATTATTATTATTATTATTATTATTATTATTATTATTATTATTATTATTATTAATATATAATTTTCTCAGTTGTTTGTTGGGTTATCTCATTCAAACTTGGGCAATGTATGATGGAAAGATACACCAAAAATTAAAGAAATCAGACCATAAATAGCGAAGCTCAAGAGTAAACAAATAATGTCACCGTCCAATACCTGTCAGCCTGCCAGTCTAAATTCCAGTACGGAGTCAAGAATGGCTTGACATTATTTATACAATATTGCAGCAGTCTGCATAACAGTAAATCTTCTGTTTTTTTGTGAATAAAAATTCCAAATGAAAAGCAAGAGTAATATAAGAGGAGCCTGTAGCCGTGACTAATGAACAGAGAAAATGTTATTTTAGTGCCAGGAAAGTCTGCATTGTTTATTCTGGACCCTATTTTGAAATTGGCATCTGTTGAAATTTGTGTGAAATCGACCAAACTGCCAATTTCTGACCTCTTTATTGGGTAGTTGAAATAAGTGAATGGGCGGTTTCTTGTACTCAGTTGACAGACTAGAAGTAAATAAGTTTATTCAGGTATACACAAATACAGTTACATAGATTATCATACATAGCAGTGTATGTATAGAGAACCTAGGATAACCCAGAAAAGTCAGACAAAGTGACATATTTCCAGTACCTGGCCTGGGCTTGCCATATATGATTTTTGGTAAATATTTTTTTTTCTCGGTTGTTTGTTGGGCTATCTCATTGAAACTTGGGCAATGTATGATGGAAAGATACTTCTTAACGTACAACAAAAATAAAAAAGACGGATGATAAATAAGGGAGTTAACTTCTCAGCTATTAGCCGCCTCTTTGCAGTATATTTTCGTATGGTTTTTATGGATGTATTCTCATTTCTTTGGACTCATTTGATAGACTGGAAGATATATTACAGAAATAGATATGATTTTGATTGCTTTCATGACGAAAAGTACCTTGAAATTGAGCTCAAAGTAGCGTAAATGTTTGATTTTTGCCAATGTTCAATGAACTTTGTGTAAGTCAAGTTGGTTAATTTTAATAAGTGTATTCTAACTTAACCACTCTGTAATCCAGCACACTACAGGTCCCAATGATGCCGGATTTGTGATGGAGGACATGTAGTTCTTGTTCTTGTTTATTTCTCTTATCTCCATGGGGAAGTGGAACAGAAATCTTCCTCCGTAAGCCATGTGTATTGTAGGAGGCTACTAACATACCAGGAGCAAGGGGCTAGTAACCCCTTCTCCTGTACAGATTACAGAAGTTAAAAAGAGAAACTTTTGCTTTTCTATTTAGGTCACCCTGCCTCGGTAGGATATGGCCGGTTTGATGAAAAAAAAATTATTATTATCAAGGTTTTTTAGTATTACCTCAACCATTTGTGGCCACCTCCATCTCAAAGCCATCCATCTCAAAGCCACCTCGAGGTCAACATCACTTTCCTCATAAAAGGAGAGTGTTAATATGTCATGGCATCAGTGAATCCCTGGTATCTGCCATGCTGTTTGCTCTAGCTGGCACTCAACTGAACTGGTGCTCCCACAAGGCACCAAGTGGTCCTAACTTTTTTTTTTTTTTAATACTGCACACACCGAGTGTTAAGACCCATTCTATACTGACAAGGCATCTCAGGCCAATGATGCCAAATTTGGAGTAAGGAAAAATAAAATGTTGATCTACAATTGGAGTGCTAGCAGTGAAAACATAGACCTACATTTGGACAGTAAAAGGGTTAAGTTGTTGTGAGACATTTGGAAGGTCGATGTATAAAAAGAAAAGTAGGGACCCAAGAACATTTCCCTGTGGTACGGCAGTGTCCAGGGATCTTGTTGAGAAGGTTGTGTCCTTAATAAAGACATAATGCTGTTTATTAGTAAAGTAAGACTTGATATATGCATGGCCTCTTATACCGTAGTAATCAAGTTTGTGGAGCAGGATGCTGTGGTTTACTGTGTAAAAAGCTGGCTTAACCCATTGGGGATTTCGGCCGTACTAGTATGGCTTACGCACCAGCGTTTTTGACGTACTAGTACTACTTAATTCTAGCACCCTCAAATCTAGTGAGAGAAAGCTGGTAGGCCTACATATGAAAGAATGGGTCTATGTGGTCAGTGTGCGCAGTATAAAAAAAAATCCTGCAGCACACAGTGCGTAATGAGAAAAAAAAAACTTTGACCGTGTTTTTGGATTAAAACAGCAACTTTGCACGGTATTTTTGTATGGTATTTATTGTTGTATTCTAGTTTTCTTGGTCTCATTTTATAGAATGGGAGACATATTACAGAAATTGAGATGATTTTGACTGGTTTTACAATGAAAAGTACCTTGAAATTGACCTCAAAGTAGCAGAAATGTTCGATTTTTACCAAAGTTCAAAAGTAAACAAATCATGCCAAGTGTCCAATACACATCAACTGGTGAGTCTAATATTCTTTCACAAGTGCGCTAATATTATTATACCATTTCTACACTAATGCAGTAGTCTGCATAACAGTAAATCTTCTATTTTTTGTGAAAATAAAAATTCAAAGTGGAAAGCCAAAGAAATATAAGAGGGCCCTGGGGATGTGACTAACGAACAGAGAACTTGTTATTTTAGTGCCAGGAATGTCTTTCTTGTTATTCTGGACCCTATTCGGAAATGGCATCTTTTGAAATTTGTGTGAAATTGGCAAAATTGCTAAATTCTGACCACTTTATTAAATAGTTGAAATCGGTAAATGGGTGGTTTCTCGTACTCATTCGATGAAAAAAATGGAGTGCAAGCAAAATAGTTATGATGTTTGTCGACTAGTACACTGGAATTGGCCGAAAATAGGGCTCAAAGTGGGCAAAATTGCCAATACGTAAACATCGTCGAGACCGCTAACTTCGCGAGAGCATAATTCCGTAAGTTTTCCATTAAATTTCATACTTTTGGTGCCATTATGATCGGGAAAAGATTCTCTATCTTTTCATAAGAAAAAATAATTTTTTTTTTAAATTTTGGCAACCCTGAGAACAAGTCTCTGAGAGGGCCTGGCGACCCCCAAAGGGTTAAGTTTGATAAAAAAAAAAAATGATTATAACTAAAACCAAAATTTTTAAAGGGGTGGACCAGTAAGCCAGCGGAAGTCCTCGATCAGATGGCCAAAAGCTCCAATGGTGGGTCATCATCTGACAAAGACCCGTGTCAGAAAACACTTGTCATGTTTCCTGACGAACCTTACCTAACCTAAGGTCGATAAAGAGTCCAAGTGGATATTCATTTTTCTTAAGTGCTGTGTATAGTAGGTCTAGCATGTTTATAATTGCATTATTTGTGCTTTTATTTCTCCTGAACCCCCACAAGAGAGGTTTCTTGATGCTGGTGAGGGGCTCTTGATCTAGGGAATTGGATCTGTGCTTCAGTTCCCTGAACTGAGTCTGAATACCTTCCATGCACCCATTCCAGGTGCAGTATAATCCCTATGGGTTTAGCACTCCTCCATGATTCTTTTTTTTTTTTTTCAACAAGTCGGCCGTCTCCCACCGAGGCAGGGTGACCCAAAAAAGAAAGAAAATCCCCAAAAAGAAAATACTTTCATCATCTTTCATCACTTTCACCACACTCACACATTATCACTGTTTTTGCAGAGGTGCTCAGAATACAACAGTTTAGAAGCATATACGTATAAAGATACACAACATATCCCTCCAAACTGCCAATATCCTAAACCCCTCCTTTAAAGTGCAGGCATTGTACTTCCCATTTCCAGGACTCAAGTCCGACTATATGAAAATAACCGGTTTCCCTGAATCCCTTCACTAAATATTACCCTGCTCACACTCCAACAGGTCGTCAGGTCCCAAGTACCATTCGTCTCCATTCATTCCTATCTAATATGCTCATGCACGCTTGCTGGAAGTCCAAGCCCCTCGCCCACAAAACCTCCTTTACCCCCTCTCTCCAACCCTTTCGAGGGCGACCCCTACCCCGCCTTCCTTCCCCTATAGATTTACATGGTTTCCATGTCATTCTACTTGGATCCATTCTCTCTAAATGACCAAACCACCTCAACAACCCCTCTTCTGCCCTCTGACTAATACTTTTATTAACTCCACACCTTTTCCTAATTTCCACACTCCGAATTTTCTGCATAATATTTACACCACACATTGCCCTTAGACAGGATATCTCCGCTGCCTCCAACCATCTCCTCGCTGCTGCATTTACCACCCAAGCTTCACTCCCATATAAGAGTGTTGGTACTACTATACTTTCACACATTCCCTTCTTTGCCTCCATAGATAACGTTTTTTTGACTCCACATATACCTCAACGCATCTCTCACCTTTTTTCCTTCATCAATTCTATGATTAACCTCATCCTTCATAAATCCATCCGCCGACACGTCAACTCCCAAGTAGTATCTGAAAACATTCACTTCTTCCATACTCCTCCCCAATTTGATATCCAATTTTTCTTTATCTAAATCATTTGATACCCTCATCACCTTACTCTTTTCTATGTTCACTTTCAACTTTCTACCTTTACACACATTCCCAAACTCATCCACTAACCTTTGCAATTTTTCTTTAGAATCTCCCATAAGCACAGTATCATCAGCAAAAAGTAACTGTGTCAATTCCCATTCTGAATTTGATTCCCCATAATTTAATCCCACCCCTCTCCCAAACACCCTAGCATTTACTTCTTTTACAACCCCATCTATAAATATATTAAACAACCATGGTGACATTACACATCCCTGTCAAAGACCTACTTTTACCAGGAAGTTGTCTCCCTCTCTTCTACACACCCTAACCTGAGCCTCACTATCCTCATAAAAACTCTTTACAGCATTTAGTAACTTACCACCTATTCCATATACTTGCAACATCTGCCACATTTCTCCTCTATCCACTCTATCATATGCTTTTTCTAAATCCATAAATCCAATAAAAACTTTCGTACCTTTATCTAAATACTGTTCACATATATGCTTCAATGTAAACACCTGATCTACACATCCCCTACCCACTCTGAAACCTCCTTGCTCATCCGCAATCCTACATTCTGTCTTACCTCTAATTCTTTCAATTATAACCCTACCATACACTTTTCCTGGTATACTCAGCAAACTCATTCCTCTATAATTTTTACAATCTCTTTTGTCCCCTTTCCCTTTATATAAAGGGACTATACATGCTCTCCGCCAATCCCTAGGTACCTTCCCCTTTTTCATACATTTATTAAACAAAAGTACCAACCACTCCAACACTATATCCCCCCATGCTTTTAACATTTCTGTCAAGATCCCATCAGTTCCAGCTGCTTTACCCCCTTTCATTCTATGTAATGCCTCACATACCTCCCCCACACTTACATTCTGCTCTTCTTCACTCCCAAAAGATGGTATACCTCCCTGACCAGTGCATGAAATTACCACCTCCCTTTCTTCCTTAACATTTAGAAGTTCCTCAAAATATTCTCGCCATCTACCTAATACCTCCATCTCCCCATCTACTACCTCCCCTACTCTGTTTTTAACTAATCCATACTTTCCCTTGGCTTTCTTAATTTGTTTAACTCACTCCAAAATTTTTTCTTATTTTCATTAAAATTTCTTGACAGTGCCTCTCCCACTCTATCATCTGCTCTCCTTTTGCACTCTCTCACCACTCTCTTCACCTTTCTTTTACTCTCCATATAATCTGCTCTTCTTATAACACTTCTACTTTGTAAAAACCTCTCATAAGCTACCTTTTTCTCTTTTATCACACCCTTTACTTCATCACATCCACCAATCACTCCTCTTTCCTCCTGCCCCCACCCTCCTATAACCACAAACTTCTGCCCCACATTCTAATACTGCATTTTTAAAACTATTCCAACCCTCTTCAACCCCACCACTACTCATCTTTGCACTAGCCCACCTTTCTGCCAATAGTCGCTTATATCTCACCCGAACTTCCTCCTCCCTTAGTTTATACACTTTCACCTCCCTCTTACTTGTTGTTGCCACCTTCCTCTTTTCCCATCTACCTCTTACTCTAACTGTAGCTACAACTAAATAATGACCCAATATATCAGTTGCCCCTCTATAAACATGTACATCCTGGAGCCTACCCCATCAACCTTTTATCCACCAATACATAATCTAACAAACTACTTTCATTACGTGCTACGTCATACCTTGTATATTTATTTATCCTCTTTTTCATAAAATATGTATTACTTATTACCAAATCTCTTTCTACACATAGCTCAATTAAAGGCTCCCCATTTACATTTACCCCTGGCACCCCATATTTACCTACTACTCCCTCCATAACATTTTTACCCACTTTAGCATTGAAATCCCCAATCACCATTACTCTCACACTTGATTCAAAACTCCCCACACATTCACTCAACATTTCCCAAAATCTCTCTCTCTCCTCTACACTTCTCTCTTCTCCAGGTGCATACACGCTTACTATAACCCACTTTTCACATCCAATCTTTATTTTACTCCACATAATCCTTGAATTTATACATTTATAGTCCCTCTTTTCCTGCCATAGCTTATCCTTCAACATTATTGCTACTCCTTCTTTAGCTCTAACTCTATTTGCAACCCCTGACCTAATCCCATTTATTCCTCTCCATTTAAACTCTCCCACCCCCTTCAGTTTTGTTCCACTTAAAGCCAGGACATCCAGCTTCTTCTCATTCATAACATCCACAATCATCTCTTTCTTATCATTTGCACAACATCCACGCACATTCAAACTTCCCACTTTGACAATTTTCTTCTTCTTATTATTTTTAGTAATCTTTACAGGAAAAGGGGTTACTAGCCCATTGTTCCGGCATTTTAGTTGACTTTTACAACACGCATGGCTTACGGAGGAAAGATTCTTATTCCACTTCCCCATGGATATAAAAGGAAAAGTAATAAGACCAAGAACTATTAAGATAAAATCAAAGAAAACTCAGATGAGTGTGTATAAATAAACGTGTACATGTATGTGTAGTGTGACCTAAGTGTAAGTAGAAGTAGCAAGACATACCTGTAATCTTGCATATTTATGAGACAGACAAAAGACACCAGCAATCCTACCATCATGTAAAACAATTACAGGCTTTCGTTTTACACTCACTTGGCAGGACGGTAGTACCTCCCTGGGTGGCTGCTGTCTACCAACCTACTACCTACATAAAATACATATATTTTTCCTGAGGCCAAACTGGCTGGGGTTGAGGATGCTTTGTGATGTTATGAAGGAGCATAATCTCTTGTGTATGAGTTTCTCAAAGATTTTGGATAGTAAAAGCAAGTTTGATATTGGTCTATAGTTGTTTACATCTGCTAGATCACCACCTTTGAGTATTGGTGTAACCCTTGCTATCCTGAGCAATGTCAGGTGTGTGTTGGTTTCTAGTGATTTGTTAAAGAGTAATGTAATGTGGGCGAAATTACACAAGCCACTCATCTGTACAGTAACATAATAATAATAATAATAAAAATAATAATAAAAATAATAATAATAATAATAATAATAATAATAATAATAATAATAATAATAATATAATATAAATTAATAATAATAATAATAATAATATAATAGTATAAATAATACAGTAGACCCTTATATTACATGGATTTATTTGGCAGGTTTTGGTTAATGCACTACTGAAAAATCGAAGCACAATTTTAGTGCACTTTGTAAAATTAACTTAACATGGTTCCATTTATGGGCAGGGAAAAAATTTCCCCAGCTCAGGCTGCTGCCTTGTTGTGGGCCAGACCATTGTGTTAGAAGGGGAAGACCTATTGCCATCCCCTGCCACCCCTATCCCAGTCTTCCTGAATATGTGTCCAGTACCATTCTCTCCTAGGAGCTGTGTTTGTGAACTGTGTTTTGATCTTTTAATCCTTTCAGGGTCAAGAGGCCCTCTCCTAAACTTGTTCTCAGGGTCGAAAATTTTTTGAGAAAAAAAAAAAAATTCTTATGAAAAGATAGAGAATCTATTCCCGGTCATAATGACACCAAAAGTATGAAATTTGATGGAAAACTTACGGAATTATGCTCTCACGAATTTAGCGGTCTTGATGATGTTTACGCATTGGCAATTTCGTGGACATTGAGCCCTATTTTCGGACAATTCCAGTGCACTAGTCGACAAAAATCATAACCATTTCGCTAGAACTCCATTTTTTTCTATCGAATGAGTATAAGAAATCACCCATTTACCGATTTCAACTATCCAATAAAGTGGTCAGAAATTAGCAATTTTGCCAATTTCACACAAATTTCAAAAGTTGCAAATTTCCAAATAGGGTCCAGAATAAACAGGACAGACATTCCAGGCACTAAAATAACATTTCCTCTGTTCATTAGTCACGTCCCAGGCCCCTCTTTTTCTTTACACTGAATTTTTATTCTCACAAAAAAATTGAAGAATTACTGTTATGCAGACTACTGCATTAGTGTAGAAATGGTATAAATAATATCAGCGCACTTGTGAAAGAATATTAGATTCACCAGTTGATGTGTGGACACGTGACATAATTTGTTTACTTTTGAACTTTGGCAAAAATCAAACATTTCTGCTACTTTGAGCTCAATTTCAAGGTACTTTTCATTGTGAAACCAATCAAAATCATCTCAATTTCTGTAATATGTCTTCCATTCTATAAAATTAGACCAGGAAATCTAGAATAAACCATAAATACCATACAAAAATACAGTGCAAAGTTGCTATTTTAAATCAAAAACACAGTCAAAGTTTTTTGCTGCAGGATTTTTTTTATACTGTGCACACTGACCACATAGACCCATTCTTTCATATGTCAGTCTACCAGCTTTCTCTCGCTAGATTTGAAGGTGCTAGAATTTAGGCATATTAGTACGTCAATAACCCTGGTGTGTAAGCCATACTAGTATGTCGGAAACCCTGAAAGGGTTAATTGCCATATCATGTATCTGCCAAGCAATCATGGCACCCAGTATGCATATGAGTGTTGCCGAAAGTGGCAAGAAAAAGCATAAGCATTTAAGTCTTATGAAGAAAATAGAGATATTAGACAAGAGAGAGCCTATGGCCTTAATGAAGCATGAGTTTGCACAATTAAAAAGAATGAGGTAAATATATGAGTTTGTGATGAATAGCTGACTGACTTGACTGATTTATTTGACTGACTTACTGACAGACTTACTGACAGACTTAACTTACAGATTTACTTGACTTACTTGACGACTTACTGACTGACTTACAGACTTATTTGGCTTAACTGACATAGTGACTTACTTGACTGACTTACTGATTGACTTACTTGACTGACTTACTGAATGATTTACTTGACTGACTTACGGATTGATTTGACTGACTAAATGACTTGATTTACTGACTTAAAGTTTGACTTTTTCACTGAAGAGAACCCTAACAAATCTAGACGCTGTGCTCTGAAATGGTATCTAGAGCAGCTGATGCCTTACTGTCAGCTGTATAATGTACTGCAGGGTAAACAACCCAGAGATTCATTAGCGAATTTATGCACACTTCAGTACAACCATCGACTTCAGTACCAGAACCTCTACCATCCACCTCAGCCCAGTAGAGCCACAGCATAACTCTCCACTCTCTTCACAATCATCAACAAACACCAGCACCCACAATTTAACATAAGAATACTATTACTTCTGTTGTATTTGCAGTCTTAAGCAGTAAAAACAACATAATATATCACAACAATGAACAAAAATTACATATTCATTTTTATTTTTGTAAGATCTAGAGGTCTAAAAAAAAGTTGTTTGGTTTTTTTGGAGCTCCCAGGAATGTAACCCTATTTTTCCCATAAGTTCTTCAGTTTATCTAACACAGCATTTTCAGGAACGTAACTACTGTGTAATATAAGGGTCTACTGTAATACAGGTTCAAGAGAGTCCCCTAGTTGCCTCTACTAACCTGGCAAGCCAGTGAGGAAGATCCATATGAAGCAGCAGCAGCACTCACTTCTGTCCTAGTGCCAGCACTAATGGTCTTCTTTCTCACTTGCTTAACTGGAGATACCATTCTGAACTAAAAGAGAAAATAAGATTTTAACCCCTAAACGGTCCAAACGTATATATACGTTCTTACTGCTAGCATTCCAAATGCATATTTACATTTTATTTTTCCTGCCTCCAAATTTGGCACGATTGACCTGAGATGCCTGGTCAGCATAGACTGGGTCTTAACACTCAGTGTCCGCAGTATTAAAAAAATCTGGGACCACTTAGTACTTTGTGGGAGCACCAGTTAAACTGAGCTCCAGCTACAGCAAACAACACGGCAAACGCTAAGGATTCACTGATGTCATGTCATATTAACACTCCCCTTTTATGAGGAAAGTGATGTTAACCCCAAGTTTAGTGGCTTTGAGGTGGATATGGAGACAAGTGGTCGCAGAAATATAAAAACTTTGATAATAACCCATGTGCAACATTCGTGCAACACCCTTTCAATTTTGGTACCACTGGTAGTCATCCTGCCAGAATGCCCTATAACCTATGCCCTAAGTAAAAAGAAACAATTCTGGAATGTGTAATACATGTTCGGCAGGCTAGTTGGCTGGCCACCTGGCTGGCCGGCTGCTGGCTGGCTGATTGGCTGTCTCTATCTCCATCTGTCTGTCTGTATCTATCTCTATCTCTTTGTCTCTATCTCAGTCTCTATCTGTCTCTGTCTCACAGGAACACATACGTAAATACAATTATACATGGTGTAAATTACCTAAGATAACCCCAAAAATCCAGGACTCCACTTGAAATTGCCGAATGGCAAAACCATTTACCCCATAAGAAATAATGGAAATAAAATTAATTCGTTCCAGACACCCAAAAATATTAAAATAAAATATTTTTTTTTTCAAATTAAATAAAGATTTACATACTGAAAACAATGAGAAATCAAGTACATGCATATAAAAAATAATAATAACATTACACTTACCTTTACTGAAGACTTCTGGGTGGATGGAAGATGGGAGGAAGGGATAGGAGGAAGGTGTACACTATTGTTAGGAAGGAGAATCTCCTTCCATTAGGACTTTAGATATGAAGTTCTTATCTGGGGTTACTTCCCTTCTTTGTTTTTTAAAGACACTGGCACTGGGAACAACTTGAGAGTCACCGAACCCTGTCGCACAAAATATCTGTCCAGAGAGCTCTGTTTCTGGCGTTTCTTTAAGATTTGTCTGAAGTGGGACACAACTCTGTCATTGTACATGTTGCCAATACAGCAACAGCTTTGTTAGAGTGAAGTTCATCCATAAACGTTTGCACATCAGTCCACTTTGCACAAATGTCCTTAATCTTTGAAGAAGGTACCTTCCTCCATCTCTCTTCCTCCTCCTCCTCTGCAGCAGTTTCTTGAGCTGTGATCTCTTGCTGTTGCAGCTCTTCAGTGGTTAGCACTTCCCTGTGGTCCTCCACCAACTCTTCCACATCCTCACCACTCACCTCCAACCCCAGGGACATCCCCAGTGCCACAATAAATTCCACAACTGGCATAGGCTCCTTAGGGTTAGCCCCAAACCCTTCAAAATCCCTCTCTTCTACACATTCTGGCCACAATTTTCTCCAAGCAGAGTTCAAAGTCCTGGAAGTCACTCCTTCCCAAGACTTACCTATAAGGTGTATGCAATGGAGGATATTAAAGTGATCTTTCCAGAACTCTCTTAGGGTCAATTCTGTGTCTGATGTCACTTCAAAGCACTTTTGAAACACTGTTTTTGTGTAGAGTTTTTTGAAGTTTGAAATATCCTGCTGGTCCATGGGCTGGAGGAGAGGAGTTGTATTAGGGGGCAAGAACTTCACTGTGATGAAACTAAACTCCTCCATTATTTGCTCTTCCAAGTCTGGAGGAAGAGCAGGAGCACTGTCCATTACCAGGAGGCACTTGCATGACAGTTTATTTTCCAGGAGGTATTTCTTCACACTGGGGCCAAACACTTCATTAAACCAGTCTAGGAAAATATCCTTTGTGACCCATGCCTTACTGTTAGCCTTCCACATCACACACAAATTACTTTTGGCGACACTGTTTTTCTTGAACACTCTGGGATTTCAGAGTGATAACACCAGTAAAGGCTTCACTTTAAAATCCCCACTAGCATTACTACAAAACATGAGAGTAAGCCTATCCTTCATAGGCTTGTGTCCTGGGAGTGCCGTTTCCTCCTGCGTGATGCAGGTCTTCTTTGGCATTTTCTTCCAAAAGAGGCCTGTTTCGTCACAATCAAACACTTGTTGGGGTTTGAATTCTCCAGTGTCTATGCACTCCTTAAACTCCCGTACAAACTTCTCAGCTGCAATTTTGTCAGAACTGGCAGCCTCACCATGTGAATGCCACTACGTTTCTTAAATCTCTCAAACCAACCTTTGCTGGCCTTAAAATCACAAGCATCACCACTTGTTGCAGGCATTTTCTTTACAAGATCGTCATGCAACTGCCTTGCCTTTTCACATATTATCAACTGCCTAACACTAGCTCCTGCTAACTGTTTTTCGGTAATCCACACCAACAATAACCTCTCCACTTCTTCAAGGATTTGTGATCTCCTTTTCGTCAGCATATCTACCCCTTTTGCAACAACAGCACACTTTATTTCCTTTCCTTTCGCTACGATCGAAGTGATGGTTGAATGGGGTTTGCCATACATCCTGGCAAGCTCTGTAACACGCACTCCACTCTTATATTTTTCAATTATTTCCTTCTTGAATTCGATCATGTTCCTCACTTTCTTTACCAAAGGGCTTGCACTAGCTTTCCTTGGGCCCATGGTGACTTATTTAGCAGTTGCAATCACAAAAAACAATGGATTATTACGTATGAACCTGCGGGGTGATGGTCACGTGTTGGTAAACAATGGTACACTGAGCGTGATTGGCGTGGGAGACTGGCTTTGTGTGCGCAGTGACGAGCGGACGGGTACCGGACGGTCACCGAATCACGAGTCTAATCACGAACCGCGAGGCCAAATTTCGCCAAGAAAACTTGCCGAAAGTCGGATTTCACGAAAGTCGATGCCGCCAAAACTCGAGGGTCCACCGTATACGTTTGGGGTGCTATGCGAGAGAACATATATATACATTTGGACCATTTAAGGGTTAAGGATCCCCATGGAAATAAGTTAGACAGTCTTCGATGATGCACTGACTTTCTTAGGTTATCCTGGGTGGCTAACCCTCTGGGGTTAATTGTTTCTCAGTACATGTAATTGTTTCTCATTAAGCCACACCAACAACAGTCCTTCCACATCTTCGAGTAGTACAGATGACGGTGGTGCAGCAACAGCTGATGGTGGTGTAGCAACAGCTGACGGTGGTGCAGCAGCAGCTGACCTTGGTACAGCAGGAGCTGACTGTGGTGCAGCAGCAGCTGATGGTGGTGCAGCAACAGCTGACAGTGGTACAGCAGCAGCTGACTGTAGGACAATAGTATTTCGATGGTATTTCGATAGTATTTCTCACCCTTTTTACCACAGGGTTAGCAATAGAAGCTTTCTTTGGGTCCATGGTGGCTTATTTAGCAGTTACAAACACTAAAAACAATGGAATAATGCATAATGTATCGAATGTATGCGTGGAACTGTCCCCCCTGGCTTGTAAACAATGGCACACTAGCTGAAAGCAGGGCAGCTGAGGTGCTCAGAGCAGACGGACAGGCGGATGTGTTCGAGAAGAATGTCCCTAACCGAGTTTTTCATCATTGGCCGAGCCAATACATGTACTTTTACACAAAGACGCAGCGATATCTGATTTTATCGCTAGCCAATGTCATCGTTACCCGAGGGTGCACTTTATGTATTCCAGGACAATAGTAAATGACCAAGGCAGGTGTAAATGTCCACCTGCCAATGTGTTTGTGACAATTTGAGTACAATTTCAGTACCTAATATTAGAGAACAAAAATTGGCTATGAAATCAGAAGAACTACAATAAACTGTAATTATCAGAACATAAAAATTATAGAAAACATAAAAACGAGAAAAAAAGGTATACATGTATCAGCAGCACTTCTGGTGAGCATCCAGTGCCAACTTTGAGGACTCATATCTCAGTAAGTACTGACCCTAAATTTTTTTATCCTATAACATTTAGAAAAATGTGCTCTTTATTTATAATTTTTTTTTTTTCAAATATTCAGGGCACTGAGTGAGAGAACGTATACAGTAGACCGTCATTTAGCATGAGTTTATTTGGCATGATCTGGGTATAGCACAATTGAAGAACTGCGCTACAATTTTACGTAACACGTCATATGATGAATTTAATACGGATCAGTTTGCGGGAAGGAAAAAAACTTCCTTTTCCTCAAGTAGCCGTCTTGTTGTGGTTCAGCAGGGCAGACCTGCTGTCCCCAGCCACCCCGACACCGCTCCACCATCCCAGCATTCATACTTCATACATGTCCAGTCCAACTTCCCTGCTACAAGCTTGTGATTGTGAATTGTGTTTTGATCTTTTAATTGCTATATCTTGTATCTGCTAAGCAATCATGACACCCAGTAAGCATACCAGTGTTGCTCAAAGTAGCATGAAAAGGTGTAAGCATTTAAGTCTTAGAATTAACGAAGGAAACAAAGATATTAGACAAGACATCCTGTGGCCATAATGAAGTGTGACTGACTGACTTACTGATTTATTGAATGACTGACTGAATGACTGACTGACTGACTTACTGAATGACTGACTTATTGAATGACTGACTTACTGAATGACTTGACTGACTGAATGACTTGACTGACTTACTGAACAACTTGACTGACTTACTGAATGACTTGACTAACTTACTGAATGACTTGACTGACTTACTGAATGACATAATTGACTTACTGAATGACATGCTTGACTTACTGATTGACTTGACTGCCTTACTGAATGACCTGACTGCTTTACTAAGACATATGACTGACTTACTGAATGACTTGACTGACTTACTGAATGATTTGACTGACTTACTAAATGACTTGACTGACTTACTAAATGACTTGACTGACTTACAAAATGATTTGACTGACTTACTGAATGACTTGACTCATTTAATGAATGACTTGACTGACTTACTGAATGACTTGACTGACTTACTGAATCACTTGACTGACTTACTTAATGACTTGACTGACTTAATGAATCACTTGACTAACTTAATGATTTGACTGCCTGAATGATTTGAGACTTACTGAATCACTTGACTGACTTACTGTAAGAATGACTTGACGGACTGAATGACTTAAAGTTAAACACTCCAGTACAACCATCAACTTCAATACCAGAACCTCTACCATCCACCTCAGCCCAGTAGGGCGACAGCAAAACTCCACTCTCTTCACAATCATCCACAAACACCAGCACCCACAATTTAAGGTAAGAAATATTGTTATTTGTTACATTTCTAATCTTAACCCTTTGACTGTCGCAAGCCCCTTTCTGAACCTGTCATTCTATGCTGCAAAATTTTGAAAAAAAAAAAAAAATTATTTTTTCTTATGAAATGATAGAGAATCTTTTTCCGATGGTAATGACACCAAAAGTACAATATTTGGTCGAAAACTCACAGAATTATGCTCCGGTGAAGTTAGCGGTCTCGGCAACATAAACACATCGGCGATTTCGCCTATTTTGAGCCCTATTTTCAGCCAATTCCATTGTTCCAGTTGACCAAACTCATAGCAATTTCTTTAGAACTCCATTTTTTTCTATCAATTGAGTACAAGAAACTGCCCATTTACCAGTTTTAACTACCCAATAAAGAGGACAGAAATTGGCCAGTCTGGAAAATTTTATGCAAATTAAAAAAGATGCCAATTTCCAAATAAGAACAAAAGAACATAAGAAAGAAGGAACACTGCAGCAGGCCTACTGACCCATGCGGAGCAGGTCCATGTCCCCCCCTCCCTCCAGATTAGCCCAATGACCGGCCCAATCCGGTCACCTCCACTCAAGGAAGGAGCACGGCACCAGACCCAGCAGCACAAGCTAGTCAAGTCCAACTCACACCCACCCACACCCACTCATGTATTTATCTAACCTATTTTTAAAACTACACAACGTTTTAGCCTGAATAACTGTACTCGGGAGTTTATTCCACTCATCCACAACTCTATTACCAAACCAGTGCTTTCCTATATCCTTCCTGAATCTGAATTTTTCCAACTTGAAACCATTGCTGTGAGTCCTGTCTTGGCTGGAAATTTTCAGCACGCTATTTACATCCCCTTTATTTATTCCTGTTTTCCATTTATACACCTCGATCATATCCCCCCTAATTCTACGCCTTTCGAGAGAGTGCAGATTCAGGGCCCTCAGTCTATCCTCATAGGGAAGATTTTTGATACATGGGATTATCTTTGTCATCCTCCTCTGTACATTTTCCAGAGCATTTATATCCATTCTGTAATACGGTGACCAGAACTGAGCAGCATAGTCTAAATGATGCCTAACCAAGGATATATAGAGTTGAAGAACAACCTGCGGACTTCTATTATTTATATACTTCTAGATATGAAGCCAAGAATTCTGTTAGCTTTATTGCGAACACTAATGCACTGTTGTCTTGGTTTTAGATTATTGCTAACCAGAACTCCTAAATTCTTTTCATAATCAGTAGTATTAACCCTTTTAGGATTTCAGACGTACTAGTACGGCTTACGCACCATGGTCCATGACGTACAAGTACACCTAAATTCTAGCGCCCTCAAATCTAGTGAGAAAAAGCTGGTTGGCATACATATGAAAGAATGGGAATATGTAGTCAGTGTGCACAGTATAAAAAAAATCCTGCAGCGTAATGATAAAAAAAAAAACTTTGACCGTGTTTTTGGATTAAAACAGTAACTTTGCACTGTATCTTCGTATGGTATTTATTGTTTTATTCTAGTTTTCCTGGTCTCATTTTATAGAATGGAAGACATATTACAGAAATTTAGATGATTTTGACTGGCTTTACAATGAAAAGTACCTTGAAATTGAGCTCAAAGTAGCAGAAATGTTCGATTTTTACCAAAGTTCAAAAGAAAACAAATCATGCTATGCATCCAATACACATCAACTGTTGAGTCTAATAGTCTTTCACAAGTGTGCTGATATTATTTATACCATTTCTACACCAATGCAGAAGTCTGCATAACAGTAAATCTTCTAATTTTTGTGAGAATAAAAATTGCTAAATTCTGACCACTTTATTGGATAGTTGAAATCGGTAAATGGGTGGTTTCTTGTACTCATTCGATAGAAAAAATGGAGTTCTAGCAAAATAGTTATGATTTTTGTCGACTAGTTCACTGGAATTGGCCAAAAATAGGGCTCAAAGTGGGCAAAATTGCTGATGCATATACATTGTTGAGACCGCTAACTTCACGAGAGCATAATTCCATAAGTTTTCCATCAAATTTCATACTTTTGGTGTCATTATGATCGGGAAAAGATTTTCTATCTTTTCATGAGGAAAAATTTTTTTTTTTTTTTTTTTGAAATTTGGGCAACCCTGAGAACAAGTCTGGGAGAAGACCTGGGGACCCTGAAAGGGGTAAGATCTACATTATTTAGTTTATATGTCCAACATTTAGAACTTTGCATTTGTCTATATTAAACTGCATCTGCCACTTCTCCGACCATTGCATCCGTCTATTCAAATCATCCTGGAGTGCTCTAGTGTCCTCATTAGAATGAATTGGACAGTCTATTTTGGAGTCATCAGCAAATTTGCTTATGTCACCATTTATTCCCTCATCTATGTCATTTATGTAAATTGTGAACAACAACACCGGGCCCAACACTGACCCCTGTGGAACACCGCTTGTGACGTGCCCCTATTCTGATTTCTCCCCATTTATGCCAACTCTCTGCTGCCTATTTGTCAGGAATACATAGACAGTGAAGGACTGAAACCTGAACAAGTGTTTAATTGTGACAAAACAGGCCTGTTTTGGAAGAAAATGCCAAACAGGACCTACATTACTCAGGAGGAAAAGGCACTCCCAGGACACAAGCCTATGAAAGACAGGCTTACTCTCTTGATGTGTGCTAATGCTAGTGGTGATTGCAAAGTGAAGCCTTTATTGGTGTATCACTCTGAAACTCCCAGAGTGTTCAGGCACAACAATGTCCTCAAGGCTAATTTGTGTGAGATGTGGAGGGCAAACAGTAAGGCTTGGGTCACTAGAGACCTTTTTTATGACTGGTTACACCATGCATTTGCCCCCACTGTGAAAAATGACCTCCTGGAAAATAAAATGGACCTTAAGTGCCTCCTGGTGTTAGACAATGCTCCTGGTCATCCTTCAGACTTGGCAGAGCAACTTTCTGGGGACATGAGCTTCATTAAGGTCAAGTTTTTGCCTCCTAATACCACTCCTCTCCTGCAGCCCATGGACCAGCAAGTCATTTCAAACTTCAAAAAACTCTACACAAAAGCTGTTTCAAAAGTGCTTTGTAGTGACCACAGACACTCGATTGACTCTAAGAGAGTTTTGGAGAGATCACTTTAGCATCCTCAACTGTATAAACCTTATAGGTAAGGCTTGGGAGGGAGTGACTAAGAGGACCTTGAATTCTGCTTGGAAGAAACCGTGGCTAGAATGTGTAGACAAAAGGGATTTTGAAGGATTTGAGGCTAACCCTGAGAAGCATATGCCAGCTGTGGAATCAATTGTGGTATTGGAGAAGTCCTCGGGGTTGGAGGTTAGTGGGGAGGATGTGGAAGAGTTGGTGGAGGAGGACAATGAAGAACTAACCACTGATGAGCTGCTAGATCATCTTCAACAGCAAGAGGCCAGACTTGAGGAAACTGCTTCGGAGGAGGGGAGAGAGAAATTGAAGAAGTTGCCTACTTCAAAGATTAAGGAAATGTGTGAAAAGTGGCTTAAAGTGCAAACCTTTATGGATGAAAATCACCCTCACACAGCTATTGCAAGCCGTGCTGGTGGCTATTACAATGACAATGTTGTGAACCACTTTAGACAATTCATAAAGGAACGGGAGGTACAGGCCTCTATGGACAGATATGTTGTGCGACAGAGGTCCAGTGACTCTCAAACTGGTCCTAGTGGCAATAAAAGAAGAAGGGAAGTAACCCCGGAAAAGGACTTGATACCTCAAGTCCTAATGGAAGGGGATTCCCCTTCTAAACATTAACAACTACCACACTCTCCCCTCCTCCCATCCCATCAATCATCACCAGATCTTCAATAAAGGTAAGTGTCAGTTTGTGTGTATTAAAATTAATATTTCATGTGGTAAAAAAAATTTTTTTTCATACTTTGGGGTGTCTTGCACGGATTAATTTGATTTCCACTATTTCTTATGGGGAAAATTAATTCAGCTAACGATAATTTCAGCATACAATGAGCTTTCGGGAATGGATTAATATTGTTAGCTGAGGGTCCACTGCATTATGTTAATATACATATTTTCATTAATCCAAGTATGATATTTTTCAAAATTATACAGTAAACACAATGCATAACATATAAAGATGATAAATACACCCCACAGTAACTGTTTTGCATGATGGTAGGATTGCTGGTTTCTTTTTCTGTCTCATAAACACGCTAAGATAACAGGGATATCTTGCTACTCCTACTTACACTTTGGTCACACTTCACAGACACGCACATGCATATATATATATACATACATCTAGGTTTTTCTCCTTTTTCTAAATAGCTCTTGTTCCTTTTATTTCTTCTATTGCCATGGGGAAGTGGAAAAGAATCTTTCTCCGTAAGCCATGCGTGTCGTATGGGCGACTAAATGCCGGGAGCAATGGGCTTTGTAACCCCTTCTCCTGTATACAATTACTAAAAAAGAGAGAAGAAAAACTTTTTAAAACTGGGGTTGCTTAAATGTGCGTGGATGTAGTGCGGATGACAAGAAACAGATGATTGCTGATGTTATGAATGAAAAGAAGTTGGATGTCCTGGCCCTAAGCGAAACAAAGCTGAAGGGGGTAGGAGAGTTTCAGTGGGGGGAAATAAATGGGATTAAATCTGGAGTATCTGAGAGAGTTAGAGCAAAGGAAGGGGTAGCAGTAATGTTAAATGATCAGTTATGGAAGGAGAAAAGAGAATATGAATGTGTAATTCAAGAATTATGTGGATTAAAGTAAAGGTTGGATGCGAGAAGTGGGTCATAATAAGCGTGTATGCACCTGGAGAAGAGAGGAATGCAGAGGAGAGAGAGAGATTTTGGGAGATGTTAAGTGAATGTATAGGAGCCTTTGAACCAAGTGAGAGAGTAATTGTGGTAGGGGACTTGAATGCTAAAGTAGGAGAAACTTTTAGAGAGGGTGTGGTAGGTAAGTTTGGGGTGCCAGGTGTAAATGATAATGGGAGCCCTTTGATTGAACTTTGTATAGAAAGGGGTTTAGTTATAGGTAATACATATTTTAAGAAAAAGAGGATAAATAAGTATACACGATATGATGTAGGGCGAAATGACAGTAGTTTGTTGGATTATGTATTGGTAGATAAAAGACTGTTGAGTAGACTTCAGGATGTACATGTTTATAGAGGGGCCACAGATATATCAGATCACTTGAAGGCGGGGTAGGGGTCGGCCTAGGAAGGGTTGGAGGGAGGGGGTAAAGGAGGTTTTGTGTGCGAGGGGCTTGGACTTCCAGCAGGCATGCGTGAGCGTGTTTGATAGGAGTGAATGGAGACAAATGGTTTTTAATACTTGACGTGCTGTTGGAGTGTGAGCAAAGTAACATTTATGAAGGGATTCAGGGAAACCGGCAGGCCGGACTTGAGTCCTGGAGATGGGAAGTACAGTGCCTGCACTCTGAAGGAGGGGTGTTAATGTTGCAGTTTAAAAACTGTAGTGTAAAGCACCCTTCTGGCAAGACAGTGATGGAGTGAATGATGGTGAAAGTTTTTCTTTTTCGGGCCACCCTGCCTTGGTGGGAATCGGCCGGTGTGATAATAAAATAAAAAAAAAAATAAGAGATGTCGTAGTGGATGACTTGCACAAGTGACGCCTTATTAGAAATGATAACAACAATAATAATAATCACCGAGTCTCATTAAATGTCAAATATTACGTTAATACAGTGAACCCAGCCTTATGATGGCATCGTGTTACGTTAAATCTGCCATACGATACATTTTAACGCAAAATTTTTGCCTCGCCTTACGTGATTCGTCCGGGATGCATCCCACGTGTGGCCTCACCGCCAGTGTTTACAAGCCAGCCAGTGCGGTCACATCTACGCATACATTCGGTACATTTCACATTATCCCAGTGTTTTTAGTGCTTGTAACTGCAAAATAAGTCACCATGGACCCCAAGAAAGCTTCTAGTGCCATCCCTGTGGTAAAAAGGGCGAGAATTAGTATGGAATTTAAAAAAGAGATTCAGGAAATGTGTGCAAAGTGGGCTGAACTGCAAACCTTTATAGATAAAAATCACCCTGACACAACTACTGCAAGCCATGTTGGCAACCTGTACAATGACAATGTTATATAGCCCATTTTAGGAAAGTCTTAAAGGAATGGGAGGTACAGAGCTCTATGGACAGATTTGTTGTGTGACAGAGGTCCAGTGACTCTCAAGCTGGTCCTAGTGGCATTAAAAGAAGGGAAGTAACCCCAGAAAAGGACTTGCTACCTCAAGTCCTAATGAAAGGGGATTCCCCCTTCTAAACAATAACAATTTCCACACTCTCCCCTCCTCCCATCCCATCAATCATCACCAGATCTTCAATAGAGGTGTCATGTATTCTATTCTTAGCATAGTAACTGTGCATGTCTTCTTCAGTTTGTATTAAAATTAATATTTCATGTGGTAAAAAATTTTTTTTTTTATACTTTGGGGTGTCTTGCATGGATTAATTTGATTTTCATTATTTCTTATGGGGGAAATTAATTCGCCTTACGAAAATTTCGGCTTACGATGAGCTCTCAGGAACAGATTAATATCGTAAGGCAGGGGTCCACTGTATACAAATTTTCATTAATCCATCCATGATATTTTTTTCAAAATTATATAATAAACACGATACATAACATATAAAGATGATAAATACACCCCATAATAGAATAAACATAAATATGAGATGTGGTAGCCAGATAACTTGTACAAGTGACGGCAAGAATAACATTTTCTCTAGTTAAGGATTAAGGATTAAGACGATGAGAGCTGTCGTGAGACGGGAAGGAAGAAGGATAAGGAAGGATGGAAATAACTGGAAAAGGATGGGAAGGAGAGGAAGAGGAGGAATCAAGGCAAGTGGCCCAACCACTTTGGGATATGTGGTACCGAAGTACTGGAGGCATAGATGGAGAGGCTTGAATGATGTCGTTGCTTGGTTCTCTAGGAGAGGATGGCAAAGGCAGCGGTGGGAGCTGAGACTGTCAGTAGGCAGCAAGCAGGACGAGTTATTTTCTCGCTAATGCGGTTATCAATGTGTGGAATTTTGTTTTAGAGAGTTGTATCACACCTATGGGAGCTCTGTAGAAGAGTTCTTTGGTTTGGAGTTGGTGGATTATTCTTTTTGGGACTTTGGGGTATGGCATTTAGTCGGTGCTGTACGTTGCAGTTTTGTCTTTGAGATGTTGGGCGAGTTCTAGGCGATCCATTGGGATGGGGCAATCTTCATGGTGTAAAACATGAGTCTTTGTGTTTAGCCCATAGTGTCCAGGTAACTGACAGGGTTTTGGGGGTGGAGAAGGCGGGGTGGTGAAGTTGAGGAAGGTGGTGGTGCTTCGTTTTCAGCTTCAGTAGGTGAATTAGAAGATGTTTCTGGTGGCAAGGCTTCTGATTGGTTGGATTCAGTAAGGGGTGGTGGCGGTGGAGGCTTCTCATTGGTCGTTTTTGGGAAACTGATGTCACTATTTTGGGGGTTAAAGGAACTTCTGCAAAAAAAGGGGTGATTAAGTCTTTGGCGAATTTGAGAATTTCTTCAGAAGGTGGAATGCTGGAAATGTAAATGATGGAAATGTTATTTAATGAAATAACTCGTTGATGGTAGAGTTAAAGGATCCAGGAACAGCCATGTTTTGCATGTGAGCGTTATATAGACAATAGTGAATCTTCGTTACGTCACATGTTGGAGGAGTGATGGTGGTGGTGGAGGCGGGCTGAGTAGATGCTTGAAGTAATTTTGTAGTGTCTGCTTGCAACTTTGCAATTGCAGCATACGTTGGTGTGTTGTGGTAGATTTTTTCTTTGTTGCATCTTGTTGTTTCTTCATAATATCCTTTCTTGTAGGACATTTTGCCGCCAATGTATGGTGATCATTACTTTTACAGTTTAGACACACTGGTTGTGTTGGAGCAGCTGCGGTACAGGAACTGAAGGTGTGTCCCTCGCTACCACATGTAGTGCAGAACTTCTTGTCTTTTACTGGACATGCTTTGGTGGTGTGAAGATAAGAATAGCAGTTCCAGCAATGTTGGATGTAGTGGTATTTTTCTGCTTCTATGTAGGTGGGACTGATGAAAGAAAGTAGTAAACAGCAAGACCTTCATTCAGAGCAGTGGCAACCATGTTCAGTCGGTAAAGGTGACCTTGAGCATAGACGATGCATTTGGATTTTGGTAATGCTGTAAACGTAGCCCAAGTATTTGAGTTTCAATAGATGACTTGATTCGGCAATTTTTTGAGAAGTCAGAATCTTGTCCAGTTTTTTTCAGGAATACTGATTTTCTTGCCTTGAGGGCAGGAGAGGATGTAACAGTAAATCCTTGAGCAGTAAGAGTAGTGGTGGCTTCTGAAGTGAGTAACTTCTCTGCTTCAGCATCATCGTGACATACAACAATGAGTGCTTCTTTGAGTGTCAGAATAGCGTTGAATTTAACATGCAATGCTCCCTGCACAACAGTTGCAAGAGCAAGCTTCGTTGAATCATCAACGGTACCACTGTTTGGCTTGATTTTTACATGATATGCGTAGCTCATCGTGCAAGCAAAGGTTCCCCTCCCCAACGGGGATCGTAGGGAGACTCCCATTTTCTCTAGTCCAACATCAGAGAACACGTGTTACTGGGGGTAACTGTAGAAAATTATTCCTTTCATATGTATGTAAGTAAGTTTATTCAGGTATACACAAATACAGTTACATAGATTATCATACATAACAGCCTATGTGTAGAGAACCTAGGATAACCCAAAAAAGTCAAACAGTGACTTATTTCCATTGCCTTCACTCAGAGCGTCATTTCTTCTAAAAATGGTGTTACATGAGAATGGGAGTGTTCTTCTTTATTTATACTACTGTATCAATGTAGAGACAACTTGTACACGATGTAACTTGTACACAAACCAGACGTGTAAACTTTGTTTGTTTACAAAACTTGTGTTCTCCTGGTTTGTTTACATAACTCTGCACCTGTCCTCCCTCATGTACTCATTCTCTCTCTCCTCATTTATTTGTTTTATCTCGTTTACTCACCTCTGACCCTACATTAAGACTACTGTATATGCATTTTATCACTCTGGGATGCTAAAATATCATAGAATAATATGTGTGGGTGGGTTGGCCTGACTGGCTACCATACATACCGTACTAGATTTCTTACAACATCTCACCCTAGATTAAGACTACAAATATTTTAAGGTAAGTAATGAGTGAACTGTATATGCATTTCATCGCTCTGGGATGCTTAAATGTAATAGAATATTATGTGAAGGTGGGGTGGCCTGGTATGGTAGCCCGGCTGACTACCATACATACCACACTTGATTTCTTACAATAATACTACGTACTTGTCTCACCCCAGAATAAGACTACAAATATTTTAAGGTAAGTAATAAGTGCACTATGTGTGTACAGTGGACCCCCGCCTTACGATCAGCTCCCAATGCGACCAATTATTTAAGTGTATTTTTGTAAGTGCTTTTGTACGTGTATTTTTGGGGGTCTGAAACGGACTAATCTAATTCACAATATTCCTTATGGGAACAAATTCTTTCGGTAACAGCACCCGAACAGACTTCTGGAATGAAATAATATCGTAAGGCAGGGGTCCACTGTATTTTAATTTTTTATTGTTTTTTGATGTCTGGAGTTTACCTGGAGTTTACCTGGAGAGAGTTCCGGGGGTCAACGCCCCCGCGGCCCGGTCTGAGACCAGGCCTCCTGGTGGATCAGAGCCTGATCAACCAGGCTGTTGCTGCTGGCTGCACGCAAACCAACATACGAGCCACAGCCCGGCTGATCCCGGGAAATGACTTTAGGTGCTTGTCCAGTGCCAGCTTGAAGACTGCCAGGGGTCTGTTGGTAATCCCCTTATGTGTGCTGGGAGGCGGTTGAAAAGTCTCGGGCCCCTGACACTTATTGTATGGTCTCTTAACGTGCTAGTGACACCCCCGCTTTTCATTGGGGGGGTGGTGCATCGTCTGCCAAGTCTTTTGCTTTGTAGTGGGTGATTTTTCGTGTGCAAGTTCGGTACTAGTCCCTCTAGGGTTTTCCAGGTGTATATAATCATGTATCTCTCCCTCCTGCGTTCCAGGGAATACAGGTTTAGGAACCTCAAGCGCTCCCAATAATTGAGGTGTTTTATCTCCGTTATCCGCGCCGTGAAAGTTCTCTGTACATTTTCTAGGTCGGCAATTTCACCTGCCTTGAAAGGTGCTGTTAGTGTGCAGCAATATTCCAGCCTAGATAGAACAAGTGACCTGAAGAGTGTCATCATGGGCTTGGCCTCCCTAGTGTCTAGTTCTACTGCTAACTTAATATACATTGGTGTAAACTTGTTATCTAGTATTTGTATGCATTTATAAGGGGGGAAAAAAAGGTGTTCCAATTTACGGCAATTTCCGCTTTAAGGCGGTAGCCTGGAACCTAACCTGCCATATAAGTGGGGCCCTACTGCATATATAGTATAAATTACCTAGAATAACCTAAAATATCCAAAGTGTTATACTGTGCTTGTAGATATAATGCACAAGAATACCTGCTGGTTCACAGTAGCTCTCTCTGAGACAGACAGAGAGACAAGCAGAGAGACAGAAAGAGACAAGCAGACAGAGAGACAGATAATCAAAGTTACGAGCTTATCAAACGTCACCCCTTATCTCTGCACCCTCGCTGGCGCCCATCAAATGTCATAGCTTGTCTCATCTTATCTCTGCACTATCTCATCTTTGCACCCTCGCTGGCACCCATCAAATGTCATCTCATATCTAATCTTATCACTGCCCTTCAAGGTGCTTGTCACTGACACTTGTCTTACACATTGCTTCAGGGGAACCTCTTCCTTCTTCCTTCTTCCTCCTCCTTCTATATTCCCGTGTATCCAAAACATTGCTGGGACCTTTAAATACTTTGTACAGTGGACCCCCGGTTAACGATATTTTTTCATTCCAGAAGCATGTTCAGGTGCCAGTACTGACCGAATTTTTTCCCATAAGGAATATTGTGAAGTACGTTAGTCCATTTCAGACCCCCAAACATACACGTACAAACGCACTTACATAAATACACTTACATAATTGGTCGCATTTGGAGGTGATCGTTAAGCGGGGGTCCACGTATATATTCCAAGACAATAGTAACTGACCAAGGCAGGTGTAAATGTCCAACTGTGTTTGTGACAATTTGAGTACAATTTCAGTACCTAATATTAGTGTCAGAACAAAGATTGGTTATGAAATGACAAGAACTACAATAAATTGTAATTATCAGAACATAAAAATTTATATAAAATACTATAAAAATGAGAAAAAATAGTATATCTGCAACGCTTTTGCAAGCAGCAGGACTCGATGTTGCCGTCAGGTGAGCATTAACCCTTAAACTGTCCAAATGTAGATCTACATTTTTTCAACATTTGAAAGTATGTAAAAAAATAGATCTTTTATTTTTACATTTGAAAATGTGTAAAAAACTTTGATCTACTTTCTTTTTATATACAGTGGACCCTCGAGTTTCGGCAGCATCGAGTTTCGTGAAATTCGACCTTCAACAAGTTTTTTTGGCAAAATTTGGCCTCGAGTTTCGTGACTAGACTCGTGTTTCAGCGACAGTCCGGTACCCGTCCACCCGTCACCACGCACACCAAGCCAGTCTCTCACGCCATTCACGCTCAGTGTGCCATTGTTTACCAACATGTGACCATCACCCCGCGGGTTCATACAATACATTTCATAATAATCCATTGTTTTTTGTGCTTGCAACTGCTAAATAAGTCATCATGGACCCAAGGAAAGCTAGTGCAAGCCCTTTGGTAAATAAAGTGAGGAACACAATCCAGAGGGATTTTGAAGGGTTTGAGGCAGACCCTGTCCCTGCCGACCCTCTGCCTGTTGTGGAAGGTGCTGTGGCATTGGGCAAGTCCATGGGGTTGGAGGTGAGTGACGGGGATGTGGAAGAGTTGGTGGAGGACCACAGGGAAGAGCTAACCACTGACAAACTGCAAGAGCTTCAACTGGAACAGCATCAGACCACAGCCGAGGAACTTGCTTCAGAGGAGGAGGAAAAGAGAGTGAAGGAGGTTCCTTCTTCAGTGATTAAGGACATGTGTGGAATGTGGAATGAGTTGCAAAGTTTTGTTGAAAAGTATCACCCTGACCAAGTTGAAACAAGCCGTATCTGCAACATGTACAATGACAGTGTTGTGTCCCACTTCAAGGAAATCTTAAAAAAACGCCAAAAAAAGACCTCTCTGGACAGATATTTTGTGCGCCAGGGGTCCAGTGACTCTCAAGTTGTCCCCAGTGGCATTAAAAGAAGAAGGGAAGTAACCCCAGATAAGGACTTGCTACCTAAAGTCCTAATGGAAAGAGATTCTCCTTCCAAACAATAGTGTACACCTTCCTCCTATCCCCTCCTTCCATCTTCCATCCACCCAGAATCTTCAGTAAGGTAAGTGTAATGTTATTTATTTTTTATATGTATGTACTTTATTTTTTTCTCATTGATTTCGTTATAAATCTTTATTTAATTTAAAAAAAAATTTTTTATTTTAATTTTTTTGGGGTGTTGGGAAAACGGATTCATTTTTTTTCCAATTTTTCTTATGGGGAAAATGGTTTCGAGTTTGTGAATTTTGACTTTCGGGGGGCCCTGGATAAAATTTTAATCACAAAATCGGGGGGTCCACTGTTTTTGAAAAATGAAAAAAGAAACAAAAATTCTTTCGGAGCATACGCAGTGCCGAGATTGCTTGGAAGTTTAACCCATAAACAGTCCAAGCAGATTACGTTCACTGTGAGTGCTAAAAAAGTAGATCTATGTTTTTTTTACATATTTTAAAATTAAACAAAAAAAAAGTAGATCAAAGTTTTTTTACACTTTTAAAAGAAAAAAAAAAAAAAAAGAAGTCTACTATTTTTACATACTTTCAAATTTTGAAAAAACGAAATCGTTTGGACCGTTTAGGGGTTAAAGGGGTTTAAAAGTGCCAACTTCACCCTATATCTCAGTAATATTACCCAAATTTTTTTTTATTTTATCCTATAACACTTGAAAAATGTTCTTTTTTTCAAAAAAAAATTACTTTTTACTTTTCAAAATATTTGGGCACTGGGGTAGTGGGGAAAAAAAAATTATAGTTTGGAGGGTTTATGGGTTAAATGCTGAACCATGCTATTAAAATTTTAAAAGCAAAACTTAAATAATATCAATTTTGGCCCCAAAAATTTAAATATGGTATCAGTTTTAAAAAAAATTTTGTTTGTGTACCTCTGTAATTTTTGGATTCCCCGCCCACAAGAGGGGTTTAGGGGGCATAAAATATTAAACTAAAAAACCTTTTGTTTAAAAAGTTTAAACCCCTTAAACTGCCAAACGTATTTTACGTTTTCATGCTGGGCTACCTTGTTTTTCCCCCCATAAAAAAAAATGTAAAAAAAAAGTAATCTCTTTTTGGACATTTAGGGTTAATATAAAAATTAAAATAACACTGCGGGACAAAGTTAAAAATAACTAAAGAAAGTGAATGAACATTTGTCAATGCTGAATAATAACCCCACATGGAGAGCAAAACTCAGAAATTTCTTTGATCTTATATTTAAAATTTCACGGGGTCCTCTTCAGAGATACAAAGTGGAGATCATGACCTATTTCACGAGGGGTGAACATTCCTAAAATTTTTCATGTTCTCCTTCCCTTTGTGTATCTGTGAAGAGGAGACCAAAAGAGTTGAATTAAATTTTAAATTTATTTTTTGAGTTTTGTTTTATGGGGTTATTATAACAACAAAGTTAAAGTTGACATATATTTGGATGTGTACTTTTTTTTTTTCATAATTTCAGTGGACCCCGCCTAACGAGGGCATCGCAAAAACGTTAATCCGCCTTTCGATATTTTTTAAACCAAAATTTTTCCCCTCCCCTAGCGAAAAAAAACCACTGACGCGATTCGCCGAGCGGCCCACGTGCGGCCTGACCCACCCTCATTTGTTCCGGGGGGTGGCAGTGTTTAAAGCCAGCCAGCCCCGCGGCCCCATCCAAACAACAATGGAACATTTCATATTATAAAACCTTTTTTCAGTGATTTCACCTGAAAAAAAGTGACGATGGGCCCCAAGAAAGCTTCTATGCCAACCTACAGGAATAAGGGTGAAAATTTCTATGGAGTGAAGGAGATGATTGCAAAGCATGAAATTTGGGAGTGCGTGCCCCGAGGGGCCCGGTTGTATAGTAAACCCAATTAAATCGTATATTGTGGCCAAGAAAACGGCAATAAAGGAAGCTGTTTCCCAAAGGTGAAATTTTGTTTTCGAAACAGAGATGAAAGTACTCAAAGAGTTGAGAAACTGTTAATGGTTGGATAAACGAAAAACGATAGCAGGGATAGCACCTCAACGTCAATGTAAAAAGGGCTGGGAAATTGCATGAGGATTTAATTTAAAAAAAAATCCTACAAGGGGGGTGATGTGAGTGAATTTAAGGCCGCAAAGGGTTTGGTTTGAGAGTTTTAAAAGAATCGTGGGGCATAATGTGTAAAAAGGCTGATGAGGTGCCAGTTCGGCCACAACAGCTGAAAAATCAGCATGAATTAAGGAGTACAAAAAGGGCTGAAGATTGAAACCTGAACAAAGTTTTTAAATTTGTGAAAAAAACAGGTTTTTTTGGGAAAAAGCCAACGGGACCAATTACTCAGGGGGAAAAAGGCCTCCCTGACAAAACCTATGAAAGACAGGCTTACTTTCTCATGTGTGCCAATGCTTGGTGATTGCAAAGTGAAGCTTCTTTGGGGGTTTCACTCTGAAACCCCCAGAGCGTTCAGGAAAAGAACCCCTCAAGGGCTAATTTTGTGTGTGCGTGGGGGGGTAAACAGTAAGGCATGGTACTAGGGACTTTTTCTAGACGGTTGCACATGATTTGCCCCCATGTGAAAAAATTACCAAAATTGAAAATAATTTGCCCTTAAGTGCCTCCTGGCCCCTTCGACTGGCCAGAGGTTTTCTGCAGACTGAGTTTCATTAAGACAATTTTTGCTCCTAATACCACTCCTCTCCTGCACCCCAGGCCGGGGTCTTCCCTTTCAAAAAACTGTACACAAAAGCCTGTTTGAAAGGTGCTTTGATGACCTCAGAAATAAATTGATCTAAGAGAGTTTTGGGAGTCCTTAATATCCTCAACTGTGAAAACCTTATGGTAAGGTTGGGGGGGAGTGATGGGGAGCCCTTGAATCTGTTTGGGAAGAACTGGGGCCCGAAGGGGAAAGACAAAAGGGTTTTTGAAGGATTTGAGGCAAACCCGGGAAGGTATGCATTGAGGAATCCTTTGTGGGCTTGGGGGAAGTCCGGGGGGTTTGGAGGTTGTGGGGGGGGGATGTGGAAGAGTTGGTGGAGGGGGGACAATAAAGAACAAACCAAAGATGAGCTGCTAGATCATCTTCAACAGTAAGAGGCCGACCTGAGGAAATGCTTTGGAGGAGGGGAGAGAGAAATTTGAAGAAGTCCCTATTCAAAGAAATTTAAAGGAAATGTGGCTTAAAGTGCAAACCCTTTTTTGATGAAAAATCCCCCTGACACAGCTATTGCAAGCCGTGCGGTGACTTTACACTGACAATGTTGTGAAAAAACATTTAGGAAAGTCATATAAAGGAACGAAGGGTACACCTCTTGGACGATATTTTTCAAAGGTGAAAGGGCCCAGGGGTTAAAAAAGAAAAAAAACCCCAAAAAAGGGGATTTCCCTCAATCCAATGGGAAGGGGTTTTTTTTAAAACACTAAGCCATCCAATTTTCCCCCCTTCCCTCAAAAACCCCAGTCTTCAAATAAAGGAAGGGAAAAAACGGTTTTTTCTAATTTTTGATTAAAATTTAAAAAGGGTAAAAAAAAAAATTTTCATATTTTGCAAACTTAAACCTTATTTCTTTGGGGTTTTCCCTAGATTTTTCCCCCCAAGTTGGAAGGAAGGTTAAACTTTAGACCCACGATGAATAAGTTCACAAAAATTTTAACCTTTAAAGCCCCGTAAATTTGGCCGTTTTGAGGTTTGGGAAAAGGGCACATTAAAGACAATCTAAAATTTTAAAAACCAGTCTTTCCCAAAAAAGGGGGGGAACAATTAGTGATTTTTTCCTTTAAATAAAAATGTTTACATAAAAATTATTTTTTAAATTATTATTTGCCAAAAATTAAAACTTTAAAATTTAAAATTTTGGGGCCCCCCGGATTACATTTTGGTAGGGTAAAAACCCAAGATTAAATTTTAATAGTCATAAAAACCCCGGGAGTGTTTTGGGCCAAATTTAAGTAATCAATTGAAATTTACAATAAAAAAAATCCTCATGTGATTTTTAAAAAAGGGTATTTGGAAGAATTTCCCCAATAAAAAAAGGCTTTTAGTAAGTGTTACGGGTTTTTTTAACAAAAATAAAATTTCCAATTAACTTTGAATTTGTAAGTTCAATAGTGCTTCAGGATTCAAGGGGTTTAAAACCCAAAGGTTAAAAATTTAAAAGTTCAAAAATAACAAAATTTTACAAAATTAAAATTTAAATACATTAAAAAAAAAACTTTACTTTCCCTTCCCTTTTTTACTAACACTACACACCTTTATTTTTTAAACCAATTTTTTACAAAAAATAACCCTAAACAAAAACGGTTTATTTGGAATTTTTTAATTTTCGCATTCGCCCTAGCTTCCGGGCTAGCAAAAGTCCTACTAAAAAATTCCTTGAAAAACCGGCAATAAACCCTTTCCAAAAAAACCAAATTAAGCCAAAGAAATTCCCCAAATACCCAAAAAAAATACCACAAAAAACCCCCCCCCCCCAAAAAACCCCCCCCCCCCCCGACTAGAAAATGCACAGTACCAGTAAATTAGGTCAGAAGTTTAATCAGGCCCTGATTTCTCGTGTGTCTATAGACACACAACCTCAGTGCAATTTAAAAAAATCACTAAGTCTGGGCTATGTTCTTGAACAGTTACCAGAGCCAACAAAA
Organism: Cherax quadricarinatus; assembly: GCF_026875155.1. NCBI lineage: Eukaryota > Metazoa > Arthropoda > Malacostraca > Decapoda > Parastacidae > Cherax > Cherax quadricarinatus. Next base: position 7,073 of record NW_026509750.1, on the reverse strand, counting down.
GAAAGCGACGAGACGATTTCCAACAAGGGCCATAAGGGAGGTTGGAGAGGCTGTCTTGTTGGAAGGCCCCCTTGCAGACAATCACTAGCGCAGGCCAGCTAGACCCCTTCCGGGGAGGTGTGATCACCCCACCCTGATCTTGACCCCGTGGCTGTGCTGCCCAAAACACACAAGTGGCAGCGAAACAAGCGGAGTGAAATTCAGTAGTTGAAATGCTGTCAGTACTTAACACTCGAACTATGAGCACTGTAAATTATAAATGTTACATCTACCTAATAAATAACTAAGTCATAAAATTTATATAAAGCAATATATTTCTTTTACCCTAATATGGGAAATATAAGCAATATAAAATTATTGAACAGGTAATATAATTTTAACATTTGCCCTTTTGGGGGTCGCAAAGTGTTTTTGGAAAAAAAAAATGCAACTGTAATTTTGGATTAAACAGTGAATTTGCAGTGTTTTTTCGTAGTTTGCCAAGTTTATTCGCATTTCTTGGACTATTTGATGAATGGGGAAAATTATTACAGAAATAGAGAGATTTTGCTCATTTTTTAAAACTGAAAATAACTTAAAAATGAGCCAAAAGTTTCATGAATGTGCTGAAATTATTTGGGCAATTATTACAAAACTGCATAAAAGAAATTTCTTTTTTTTTGGGGGAAAAAAAATTATTATGTGAATAAAAAATTGAAAAAGGGAAATTTATTTGTAAAGCCTCAAATCATAAAATAATGAACAAAAAAATGTTATTTAGTGCCAGGAATGCCCGCATTTTTTATTCTGGACCTATTTTGAAACTGAAACATCTTGAACTTTTTGTTAAATTGGCCAAATTACCCATTTCCCATCATTTTACTGGGTAGTTTGAAACAGTTGATGGGGGATTTCTTGTGCTCAATCGATAAATAAATAATAATAGTGAAAATAGCTAAGAATTTGGTCGATTGGGGAAAAAAGAAAATTCACCTAAATGGGGGTCAACATCGGCAAAATCACCCATCATAAATACACGACACATCAAAATTGTGAGAGCATAATTTTGTCTTTTTCCCTCAAATTTCATACTTTTTGTTTTTTTCCTTCAAAAAAAGATTCTCTACCATTCCATAAAAAAAAAAAAAATTTATTTAAAAAAACTTGGACCCTCCGTCACTCTGAGACTTGGCTTTTGGACTCTAAAAGGTTAATTTATAATAATTTTGTAAAAAAAAAAAAGGAATAAAAAGGCAAATACCATCCCGGAGTATACAAATAAGCTGCACACAGGGCTACAATATAAACCCGCACACGATTTAGTGACTAGTTTTAATGTCCTAGTCGGGCCCAAGCATCATAAAATTTTTTCCCCGCACTCCCGCACCCCCGAGTGTCAGCGTGCCCGTTGTCTCCCGGTTTTTTTCGTGTTTTTTTGGGCGTCTTAGTGTAAACTTTAATTTGTGTCATCAATTTACGATCATCCCCCCTTTGGCCTGGACCAATCTTGGGGGAAAAAAATTTATCATCCAAAAAAGGGGAATTAGTGTGCCCTGCGTTTGCAGAGTTTACTGCCAGGGGGGAAACTAGGCCCGTGTCCCCTGTGGAAAAAAAAATAATAATAATTGAACTTTTCATGTAGAGGAAAAATCTCCCCGTAACATTGAGTATACTAGTGTAAGTGTTACTACGTGGCTCCCTAAATTTGAATAAAGGGAAAGGGGCATTTTAAAAAGGTGAATTTGTAAAAAAAGTGATAAGCCATTGAGGAAGGTGCCAGGGAAACGCCAGAAATTAACACAGGGCACTGTTTTATAAACTTCCCGGCCTCTGTGTATCGCATATAATTGTGATACCGTGAATGCAGAATACAGTGTTTAGTAGCAACTAACCGTATTATAATGGTCTGTGGAGTGGATGACTTTTTTAGTTTCTTTTCTTGAAAAACAGAGTTACTGGAATTATATAACCTTAGTTCCAGCGGTCGCAATATCACAAAGAAGCAATTATTACTAAGAAAAAACGTCCCTTTCCCCCAAAAATTTGCACCTCAACTATAGTGATAAATAGCATTTATTGTGGTGGGAGAAAAAAAAAAAAAAAAAAAAAAAAAGCCGATACAGCGTTGTAAAAAAGGGGGGTGACCCCTTTGTCTTGTAGGGGCTGCCAGATTCACCCGGTCTTCAAACCAAAGTTATATTTTGTACAGTAAATCACATATTTCTCGGGTAGATAATTCCAGTAACCTTCTGTGTTTCTCAAATCACCCGCCAAAGTTTTAAAAAAGTGACCCATGATCGAGCGACGATGGTCCGGACCTTGACTGGTCCGAAAACCCCTTTACTGGGCCGAACGCGGGACTGGTTTCAAAACAGTTTCGTTGGCAATAAAGCAGACGTAAACGGATGGGGTTGTAGGCGCCCCCCATAAAAAACAAACATTAAAAAACAGGAACTGACGGGAAGCTTCCAAATAAAAAAAGAGTTAGAAACAAAATACAAATAGCTAGACTAATTTAAGGTTATTAAAAATATTCAAGAGGGTTTTAGTGAATTTCAGTAAAAACCATTCAAATCATTATGAAGCTGTGTGTAGTCTGTGGGCATCAAAAAAAACGGGCTTCCACATGGGTAAATTGTCTTTTTGTGGGGAATTTGGGGTCCGCCCCCTTTTGAGATAACCCGAATAGCTACAAGCAGTATTAAAACAGAGAAGTGTTTCTGGGTATCCCAAAAGAGGAAAATTGGGGACTAAAAAAAACAAAGGGGATTAAAAGAGGACAAAATCAAAGCTGCTTTCATAGAAAACCCGGGGCTTTTTACAACAGATGGGAAATAAAAAAATCTGGGCTGAATGGACTGCCCCTTTATACTGGCCATGTGTCACAAAATGTAAGGTGGGGTAGTCTGGGGGGACAGTAAATAAAGTGGAGGTGCTGTCCTGGGGGAAAAGTAATGTGAACTGGGAGGTCGTCCTGGGGGACAGAAATGGTGAAAATGGAGATACTGTCGGGAACAGTAATGGTGAAGTGGAGATTTTGTCAGGTAGTCGGGAATTAAGCAGGAGGAAACATATAAAAAGACCTCATAGGGGACAGGGGCCATAGTAGGGAAACAAATGTACAAAAATAAGATAAAACAAATTTTTCAAAATAGAAATACCGCAGGAAATAGCAAAAAAAGGACTCCAATAGCAATAGTGAGGTAAATTTTCCCAAAAAAAAACTGGGGGGAGCTCCTTGTTGGTGTAGGGAGGATAGAAGTAAAACAGGGGGAAAATGCACCCAAAAGGGAAAACAGTCACAGAAAACCCAAAGGGAAACGGAAACCAAGCTGTGCACTACAGCACTTGGTTTTGCTGGGATGGGGAAAAAAGGAAAAAACGATGGGACGTGCAACATGACCACCCCAGAAAATGCCCTGCCCTATGACAACAGGAAAATGAAAATCCCCCTTCCTGTAAGCTTTTTCACCCCGAAAAAGGTACCTCTTGCAGGAAAGACTGTGCTTTAACTTAAATTGCAGGGTAAACCTAAAAGGGGGCAAAAAATCAAAAATCCAGGCCATGGGGAAAATTGGGGAGCCACGCCACTCAAGAGGGAGAGTTTTTAGGCCAGGAAGAAAAAAAAAAAAAAAATGGCGGAAATGGCAGAAAACGTTCACCAAACCGTCATTCCTGGGTGGGAAACCCAGTCGATGGCCTCCCCCAAACCAAAGATACAGATATAATGCCGGAAAAAAAAAAACCCCCCCCCTATAAAATTAAAACCCGTCCCATAAATTCTTTTGCAATATAAGGGTCTAAAGCCGCAACAAAAAAAAAATACCTTTCATTGGGACTGCTTTCAGAGGAAAAAAGGGAATGTTCGCGCTTTCACTGAGACCCACATAAGGGACACTTGGACTAAAAATTTGGTCCGGTTACAAACCTAACAGATGTGGGGCAGAGTGAACGGGAAAAGGGGGGGTTGGCCTTACTTTTCAGAGTCACTTGTTTGACAGAACCTTAAAGCCCAAATGCGTAGGAAGTTTTAGCAGTAAAGGGCGAGAACCAAAACCAGCATTGTGGTGTCTAAAGCCTCCCGGTGCAAATCCCCGCAATTCAGGAACGTGTTAAAATTACCCCTGTCTGAAAAAACTTCCAGCTCCTGCACCCCAAAATCTTGCTCTGGGGGATTTTAAATTAAGGCACCTAAAATGGAGGGAAAATAGCAAATAATATTGTTTCAGTAATAACACAAGAGCCTGATGAAAATCACACCCACAGCTTTTAAATTTTCGCACAAAAAATTAATTTAAACCGCAAATAATAGACCACTGACTGGGGAATACACTAAATCATATTCACTAACAAGATTTGTAAGAAATGTCACCAATCAAAAACAATATACTAGATCACAACAAATTGAGGTTCAGAATGTAGCGAGGGGCCCCCGACCGACAAAATGAGACTAGTACGAGGGAGCATTCACCAAATTCAACTTAATAACAAAAACATAAATGGGGCCAAGTAAACCAATCCTAACCGTTAAAATGGGAAGATATATAAGCAAACAGACCCAAAATTAGCCTAGAACAGATTAATCGGTGGCACTCGATGTAGCACAAGGGTTATTCCCTAAAAAAAAGGAGGAGTGTGTAAAATAGAAAGAGACAGGGGCGCTCCCTTTTCAGGCGGGAAAAAAAAATAACAAGCGGCAAAAAAGGTCAATTTAAAACTAAAAAAGCGCAGGGGACACTGGCAAGAAATAGAAGCATCGAACTTAAGCTAAAAGGGAAACCCTTTTGGAGCAGGAATCGCGGGGAAAAACTAAAAGCTTAAAGAAAACGAAAGAAACCCCAAAATAAAATTTTTTCCTTTTGCCAAATCAAAATCGAAACAACGCCCCGTATTGGCCCCCACTTAAACAAGATGGGTCCCCCAGATTCAGCAAAAAAATGGTGGCTACCAAGTCCCAAAATGATCAGTTTTTAGCAAGCCCCCTAACCAGATGAGAGTCGAAGATCAAAATGAATTTTTTATAGAAGCAAAAATTTTATTAACACAAGCCCATCGTGTTTTCCTGAGCCCAAAAGACTTCGAACAGGGGATAAAAGAATGCCCCGCACTCTGCCCCAGGGCCAGACTCATGGAAATCGTGTTCATCAAAAAACTGCAAAAGCCCCCATCACGAGCCCTTTTTATCCCTGGAGAGGGAGCATGGACACGGGGGTCTCCTTTATAAAAAAAACAAAAGATAGCCCCCCCCACAAAGGGGGGGTAAAAGCAACACAAAAAATACAGACCAATAGCACTAACATCCCCAACTAAAAATTTTGAAGGATTAAAAGCAAGTTTACCCCCATCTAGAAACCCCCCAGTTAAAACCCCGGGCAACATGGGTTTAGAACAGGTCGTCCTGTCTGTTCAACTATGGATCACTCGACAAATCCTAAATGCATAGAAGAAAAAAGAAAGCGAGTAAATAAATCAGATTGCAAAAGCCTTCGACAAGTGGACCCTGGGTAAAAGCGCACAAAATGGGCTAAAGGAAAAACAGGAAAAGTCGGTCGTGGTTATAAAATTTTCCTAACAAACAAGAGAGTAGTCGTCAAAAGAGTAAAAATCCCAGGCAGCTACGGTGAAAAGCTCTGTTCCCCAAGGGGACAGTACTGTCCCCTCTTGTTTCCCCTCCCATATCCCACATAGACAAGGAGTCAGCCACAGCACCGTGTCTTCCTTTGCAGATGACACCCGAATCTGCATGACAGTGTCTTCCATTGCAGACACTGCAAGGCTCCAGGCGGACATCAACCAAATCTTTCAGTGGGCTGCAGAAAACAATATGAAGTTCAACAATGAGAAATTTCAATTACTCAGATATGGTAAACATGAGGAAATTAAATCTTCATCAGAGTACAAAACAAATTCTGGCCACAAAATAGAGCGAAACACCAACGTCAAAGACCTGGGAGTGATTATGTCGGAGGATCTCACCTTCAAGGACCATAACATTGTATCAATCACATCTGCTAGAAAAATGACAGGATGGATAATGAGAACCTTCAAAACTAGGGAGGCCAAGCCCATGATGACACTCTCAGGTCACTTGTTCTATCTAGGCTGGAATATTGCTGCACTCTAACAGCACCTTTCAAGGCAGGTGAAATTGCCGACCTAGAAAATGTACAGAGAACTTTCACGGCGCGCATAACGGAGATAAAACACCTCAATTACTGGGAGCACTTGAGGTTTCTAAACCTGTATTCCCTGGAACGCAGGAGGGAGAGATACATGATTATATACACCTGGAAAATCCTAGAGGGACTAGTACCGAACTTGCACACGAAAATCACTCACTACGAAAGCAAAAGACTTGGCAGACGATGCACCATCCCCCCAATGAAAAGCAGGGGTGTCACTAGCACGTTAAGAGACCATACAATAAGTGTCAGGGGCCCGGAGACCGTTCAACTGCCTCCCAGCACACATAAGGGGGATTACCAACAGACCCCTGGCAGTCTTCAAGCTGGCACTGGACAAGCACCTAAAGTCAGTTCCTGATCAGCCGGGCTGTGGCTCGTACGTTGGTTTGCGTGCAGCCAGCAGCAACAGCCTGGTTGATCAGGCGCTGATCCACCAGGAGGCCTGGTCACAGACCGGGCCGCGGGGGCGTTGACCCCCGAAACTCTCTCCAGGTAAACTCCAGGTAAACTCCTATATGCAAGTTTTGTGTAAAAAAAAAAATATTTAAAAAAGGAAAACTCATTAATTCAAATAAACCATTCATAATCTATAATGATACCTCCATTCCTGGGGCAGTGTTAGACCTGCAGACGGACAACCAATGCCATGACAAACAAGCACATTTTGCTTTGATTAAAGGAAGCTGAGGATAGATCAAATTCCTTGGATCCAGAGCCCATAAAAATAACCAGGCACCCATCCTTCTAGAGTCAGCCATCATAATAGTGTAGAGCGACCTATGAAAGATACAGTAGTGTTGAAGGACCTATGAAAGATACAGTAGTGTTGAAGGACCTATGAAAGATACAGTAGTGTTGAAGGACCTATGAAAGATACAGTAGTGTGAAGGACTATGAAAAATACTTTTT
>NW_026509749.1:0-14961 GCF_026875155.1 Cherax quadricarinatus | reverse complement strand
TTTCAAGGGGGAATACCTACAATATATTTTTAAGGTGGTCCTGCCTACAATATATTTTCAAGGTGGTCCTGCCTACAATATATTTTCAAGGTGGTAATGCCTACAATATATTTTCAAGGTAGTAATGCCTACTATATGTTTTCAAGGTGGTACTGCCTACAATATATTTTCAAGGTGGTAATGCCTACAATATATTTTCAAGGCGGTAATGCCTACTATATGTTTTCAAGGTGGTAATGCCTACAATATATTTTCAAGGTGGTCCTGCCTACAATATATTTTCAAGGTGGTCCTGCCTACAATCTATTTTCAAGGTGGTACTGCCTACAATATATTTTCAAGGTGGTAATGCCTACAATATATTTTCAAGGTGGTAATGCCTACAATATATTTTCAAGGTGGTAATGCCTACAATATATTTTCAAGGTGGTACTGCCTAAAATATATTTTCAAGGTGGTACTGCCTAGAGTATATTTTCAAGGTGGTACTTAGCCTACAGTATATTTTCAAGGTGGTACTGCCTACAGTATATTTTCAAGGTGGTACTGCCTACAATATACTTTCAAGGTGGAAGTACTCACAATAATTGAGACAAAGACACGTGTAGCAAAACAAGAATATATTACGACAAAGTTTCGCTCTCCTCAGAGCGAAACATTACATTTCTGCTTTAAATATCTCGTCATTTCGACTGCTCGTTTTCCTTCAAGAGGCGTATGCCGTGATGCTGGTGAAGGGCTCTAGATTCACTGAGTTGGAGCCTTGAAATAAATCTGATTTCCTCTTATTCCTCAGACCCTGTATGATTCTTGCAAGTTTAGCGCTCCCTAATAATAATAATAATAATAATAATAATAATAAACAATAATAATTCGTTAAAGTACATATGTTCACCAATGTTGCTGAACACACTTACCAACATATTATTTACTATCATTCATCATTCTGTCTTTTCTCTACCGTGTGGAGGAAAGAAAAAGCAACCATTTCCTTTAGAGCTAATGCCTTTGAAATTAATTTGACAATTTATAAAAATGCCCTGTTATCATTCATAATGTCGCCCGTTTTCTACACTTGCCATTAAAAATGCTTGATGGCGATTTCGCGGAAAATAAGAAGTAGCGATGAAATGTAATCTGAGTTACTCTTGAGATGATGTGATTGATTTATGTTCGTACTGCACCGATATGATCGTTAGATATCAATCTCCGAAGAGTGTAATCACTAATTTATTATCCGTGACCGCTGCTAAGAATATTTTTATTGACACTACACGAACCATTACGAAAGGTTACGAACGCCACACAAACGCCTACCACACTCCAGCTCTCCCATTTTCCTATAAAATCCCGGGAATGCTGCCATCTCTAATGTCCACGGCCATTATCATCTCCCTTAATATTTTTCTTTCCCAGTTTGATTCCGGAGTTTAAATGCACCAAATCGAGTTTTTGATGGAGCGAGAAGTCATTAGCCGAGCATTCGCGTCCTTGCCTTTGGCTGCGACTTTGGCTTATGTGTTACATCTCTCGGGGCTTCAGTAAAACCTGTAGCACTAGCCGATGTTTTGAAATATACATTATTTTAAAATATCATTTTTAGGATCACTACAGGTGAACCTAAGTTCTAACTGGGGTCAGTTTTAGGATAACAACATGGTGGCTACAGCCAACAAGATTTTTAAAGTTGTAAGAAACAAATGAGCATTTTTCTGTCAAGGAGATCTGTCCATCCTCAACAAGATAAAAACTTGATGCAGAAAAACGTAAATAGTAAACTTTTGCAGTTTGCAATTTGCCGGGCCATTCAAGAAGAAAGATTTTTATGTTAGGGAGATGGCCCAAGAGACACATGTCCGCTATCTATTCTTGCAATGTCCAGCCAGACAAATAAATAAGTCGTTTGGATGGCACTACCGGGGCTGAGGAAAAACTGGGGCAGCGGGGTATACATTTCCTTTGCAGGGTAACAGACAGGGCATCAGGGGCAGAAGGGATGCGGGGCAGGAAAATTTACAAAGTAAGGGAAAGTAGGGAAAAAACAGGGCATGCAGGTTCTCATATAGCCTCTCACACACAAAACCAATTTCATCCACCACAACCACCCATAAATCAGGACCTGCTAAATGTTTCAAACATCAACTCAAGATAAAATATCCCAAATCACGAATTCTCTATTCCCTTTTTCCAAGCCACCCATTCCCCGGGGCTGCAAGACGGTAGGGGCCCCAATCGTTCAATGATGAGGTTTTCCACGGGCGAAAATAAAACATCAAGCTTTTGGGGTAAATTAGTGCTGGTGGGAATGACCTTTTAGCCCACCATAAACCCCTAGAACCCGCCAAGAACCCCCATAACCTGCCAACGCCCTAAAACCAATTCCGCCACTCACCCCCATTCAATAAAGCTTTTACGTTTACCTTTCAAAGGGGGCCACCGCCTTTTAAATCAAACCTTTCCTGACAAACTTGCCCTTTTATTTTTTCCCATTTAAATCCAAATCGCTTTAAAACCCAAAAAGAAGTCGTTCCGGGTAAGGGGCAAATGGCTCTTTGGGCAACCCGGGCTATGTTGCTGTGGCGCCATATTTTGTCTTTATGATGCCGTATTTTGCGAAATTTATATTTCATTTACGGAGCAACGGAGCTTTTTTAATTTTTTTACCCCTTTTTTATTCCATATTGTCGCCTGTCACCTGCACCCGAGTACAAAAAAAAAATCTTTTAAATTTGCTTCGTAGTGCTACAATAAAAATAGTAATTTTGCAGATTTTTTTTTTTTTTTTGGGGGGGGGGGGTTATTCTAGGTAATTACACAATGTTACATGTATAAAATTTTGTGAAATTATTTATGTAACCGCCCTAAATAAATTTACTTCTGCGTATCCAACTTATTTAATTATTAACCCTGCATAAACAAACACAATAAATTCATAAAAGCCGTCTATACAAAGTTTGAATATTAACGTTAACAAGGTTAAGAGCATGTAGCTGAGTTGACCAGTTAGTGAGAAGCCATTACTACCTTCAACACGCACCGCCTCCCAAAAAATAACTACTGCTTTAAAAAATTAAAAAACTATGTTTTCCGAGACAAAACTACTCACTACTAAAGTAAAATAGTTATACACACAGAAGTAAAAAACAAACACTACTAGAAATAAAAATAACTACTAAATTTAAAAATTATTGCAATACTAAAAGGTATTACTAAACTACAAAAATAACTACTGCACTACTAGAAGTAACTATTTCTTTACAATAAACTACTGCACTCAAAAGATAACAATGCACTCTAAAGATAACATTGGCTACTAGAACAAGCTACGAAATACTACAAATAACTACTGCACCCTAGATAACTACTGCACTCTAGTCGAAAACTACTGCACTACAAGAAAACACGACTACTAACATAACTACGCACACAAAAAACATGCACTACAGACGATAACTACGCACTACAAAAACGATAATTACGCACACTAAACAAAACTACTGAAACTACAACGATAACACTGCACTACTAAGATAACTATTGCACACAAACGAAAACTAGACACTAGAAGAAACTACCCCTACTAACATAACTATTGCAGTACAGAAAAAACCCAACCCACATACAATATATGCGCACTCCCCGGGGAAAAGAAACTATCCCACCAGAGACAAGTACTAAATTTTTAGAGGATAACAACGCACCCAGAAGCAAGTAACTATGCACGCTAAAGCAAGATAACTACTGCACGCAAAGCCAATAACTACGCACTGCAAAGCAAGATAACTACTGCCTCAAACCAAGATAACACTGCACTGCTAGAAGCCAATAACTACGCCCCTTTAAAGCCAAAACACTGCACTGCTAGAACAAAAACAACTGCATGCTAGAAGCCAATAACTACTGCACTGCTAGAAGCCAGAAACTACTGCACACAAACCAGAAACTACTGCACTGCTAGAAGCCAATAACTACGGGCCTGCTAGAACCAGAAACTACTGCCTCTAAACAAGAAACACGGACTGCTAAACCAATAACAACTGCACTGCTAGAACCAATAACACTGCACTGCTAGAAGCCAGATAACACTGCACTGCTAAAACCTAACTACGCACTGCTAGAACCAATACTATGCACTACTAAACCCCAGATAACACTGCACTGCTAAACCAGATAACACTGCACTGCTAGAAGCCAATAAACTACTGCACTGCTAAACCAAAACTACTGCACTGCTAAAGCCAGTAACTACTCATGCTAAAGCCAATAACTACTGACTGCTAGAAGCCAGAAACTACTGCACTACTAAAGCCAATAAAAACTGCATTTGCAGAACAAGATAACTACTCACTACTAAAGCAAGATAATACTGCACTGCTAGAACAAGATAACTACTGCACGCTAGAACAAGATAACTACGCACACTAAAGCAAGATAACTACTGCACTACTAGAAGCAAGTAAAAAAACTGCACTACTAGAAGCAAGATAACTACTGCACTGCTAGAACCAATAACTACTGCCTCAAGAAGCAAGAAAACTCTGCACTACTAAAGAAAGATAACTCGCACTACTAGAAGCAAGATAACTACGCACACTAGAAGCAAGATAACACTGCACTACAGAAGCCAGGTAACTACTCCTGCTAGAACCCAGGTAACTACTGCACTGCAGAAGCCAATAACCGAAATGCTAGAAGCAAGAAACAAAGCACTGCTAAAGCCGGTTACTACACCAAAGAACAATGTAAATTTTTTGTACTTCGAATATATAAGATTAAAAACCATGTATCAAATCCCGCACTCCCACCTCGCACCTCCCGGGTATGACACACCTGCATTTCCCTGGGTATGGAACATTTACACCTCCCTGGGTGTGGAACACTTACACCCCCTTGGTGATGGACATTAAGCAACCCCGGGGGATGGAACACACAAACCCTATAGTGTCAAAACCTTTTTTTTTTTTTTCAACAATGGGGCCGTCTCCCACCGAGGAAAGAGGACCCAAACAAAGAAAGAAAATCCCCAAAAGAAAATCTTTCGTCATTCACACTTTTCACAACACCACAATTACCTTTTTTTGCAAGGTGCTCAAATACAACACTTAGAACAATACGATAAAGATACACAACATATCCCTCCAAACTCCCAAATTTCCCCAAAACCCCCTTTTTTAAAGGCAGGCATTGTACTTCCCATTTCCAGACTCAATCCACTAATAAAATAACGGGTTTCCCCCTGAACCCCTTCACAAAAATATTACCCTGCTCACACTCCAACAATCGTCAGGAATGCCACCATTCACTCCTATCTAACACGCCACGCACGCTTGCGGGAAGCCCAAGCCCCTGCCCAAAAAAATCCCCTTTTACCCCCCCCCCAAACCCTTTTCGAGACGACTCCAACCCCCCCCTTCCCCCCTTAAGATTTATATGCTTTCCATTTCATTCTATTTTGACCCTTCTCTCTAAATGACCAAACCACCTCAAAAACCCCTCTTCTCCCCCTAAATACTTTTATTAACTCCACCCCTTTTTCCCTAATTTCCACACTCCAATTTTTGAAATTTTACACCACACATTGCCCTTAGACGGGACTCCCCACTGCCTCCAACCGTCTCCTCGCTGCTGCTTCCACCCAAGCTTTCACACCAATAAAGTTTTTGGACACTAACTTTTTCATACTTTCCCCCTTCTTTGCCTCCATAGATAACTTTTTTTGACTCCACATATACCTAACGCACCACCCCATTTTTTCCCTCATCAATTCTATGAAAACCTCATCCTTCATAAACCCCATCCGCCGACACTCAACTCCCAATATCTGAAAACATTCACTTCTTCCTCCCCCCCCAATTAATATTCAATTTTCTTTATCTAAATCATTTGATCCCCTCATCCCTTATCTTTCTATGTTCACTTTAAACTTTCACCTTTACACACTTTCCCCAACTCATCCACAAACCCTTTTTGAAAATTTTTCTTTAGAATCTCCCAAACACAGTATCATCAGCAAAAAGTAACTGTGAAATTTCCCATTTTGTTTTTGGGTTTTCCCCATAATTTAACCCCACCCCTCCCCCAACACCCTAGCATTACTTTTTTAAAACCCATCTATAAATATATTAAAAAACCCATGTGACTTACACATTGTCCACACATGAACACAATATCTTGTTCACACACAAAAACACATATTTGTTTTACACACAAAACAAAATTTTTGTACACATAAAAACCCAAAAAAACTTGTTCATACATAAACACTTTTTTTTTGTGTAAAACACTAGAACACATACTTGTCATACACACTAGAACACATTTCTTAAATTGACAGAAAGTCAATCATTTTTTTTTTGGAGATATGAAATAAGCCTAAAAAGGTGGATAACAAATCATTTCGTTGCTAATATCAAAAATTATATTCTATCCACTTTTTGTGTCAGTGACTACTTTAAGAAACAAATTATAAAAAGACTGTCAACACTTTTTAAAAAGCTTATGCTTTTTAAAAATGGTTAATTAATTCTTAGTTTTTTCATGTCCTAAATTTTAAATATCACTTGAAAAATGTTTATTGGCAAAGGGTTTAAAGATAAGACATGTAATTTTTGATTATTTTTTTATAAGTACAATGTTCATAATTTTTTAAACTCGAACCCAACCTACTCTCTCCCTTTTTGTTTGACACTTAATTTTATTATTATTTATTATTAAAATAAAAAAGAACGCTAACCCTTTGACACTTATAGGGGGCTGAAAATCATCCTGCCACGTCCAGCAATAGTCTGCAAATTTTTTTGTGCCCCTTTGCCCAGTACCAATTTTCCAGGTTAAAATATCTTTGAAACCCTTTCACCATTTCGTCACTACTGCCTCACATTCGCGGGAAAAAAAAGTCAAATGGAGTCCAAAAAAAGGATTTTAAGTACAGTTAATCCCATTTTTTTGCGACCCTTGTTTTTTGGCAGGGCAAAAGGGTTTCCCTTTCCCTTCCTTTCCACCATTGTGAAGGTTAGTAGCACAATTGTTGCAGCATATGGGGAGCCCATTTTTTATCCTGGCACCAATCTTTGCACCCAAAATATAGGTAAAGCCTTTCTAACCATAGCAATTATACAGCGTTTTCTGTGATCAAACGTCACCCACCACAAAAAGTAGTCCATTCAAACAAGTACGGGGCTTTGAAAGAAGAAAACAACAAACAATAAAGATAAACAAAAAATTTATTCATTAATTTACTAATCAGAGCATACAGCTAAGCAAGTATTTTATATAAATCATAAAAAAAAATAATAATATGCCTCACAGTATATATATACTCAGTAAATATTTTTTATAATTTAAAAAGTGTTTGGTAAGAAAATCACCTACCTTTCACCCAAAAAAAACTTGCACAGCACAACCACCTTCTAGCCGGAACAATAAGGGGGTCAGTGAACGGATTTTAAAAAAGAAACCGGCCCCAAAAAACCGTTTGACTCGAGTGTATATTTAAGATAGAGCTAACAAACTTTTAAAACCATAATTCATTTATCAAGCCCCAAAATTATTTGGGAAATTGTATTTTGGTCTGGGAAGCAATTTTTGGTGTTGCCCCATGTATAATCTATAAATAAAACTTTGTAATATACAAATATAAAACTTTTTTATTCAGTGTAGTCACAAGATCATTTTCGCTTTGGGATACTGAACGTTTACCGCCCCAGGTGACATTGGGTACACATGAACTAACCGCGAGGGGGCAATTATTAATAAACACTATCAATTGTTCTCCCGGCTTGCATATTAAGACATTTTCAGTGAAGCGCTAAAATCCAGGGGTCAACACGCCTGGGAAAGGGAGCAACAGTTTTTAAACTAAAAAGGCAAAGGTACCCGGATCAAGGATCGCACTAATTAAAAATAATAATAATAAAATAATATTTTTATTACTTTTTTTACACAAAAACATTTCAGGTATACAGGGCCTAGGTGACCAATGACATACTATTTACAAAAGCCCCTTGTTATGCAAGCATTTTGGGCAAATTTGGTCGTTTTGTCCCCGATCCACCCCCCCCCCGTCGACTAACTCCCAGGTATCCATTTTTCTGTGGGGGAAAAGGACAAACAGGGGGTCTTATGGGAAAAACCCTCCCTAATGTTTTACCATCTACCGGGGAAATTCGAACTCGGGGCCTATGGTGACTGAGGGGCTAGTGATCGAGCTCTATTATTTTCAGCAAAGCGTTAAAGCCTAAGTTCATACAACGCCCTTTGTGATGGGGGCATTTTCCCGTTTGATCCAAGGGAAAAAGAGAATAATTTCCCAAACCCCAGATCAAAGCACTTACTACATCAAGGAAACCCATATAAGATACCCACAAAACGGCTGTCAAAGAAAAATGGCTACTTTTGGGGGGATATTCTCTAACATTCTGAAGGGATTTTATATTTCCAATTTTTTCTTAACGAAAAAAGGTTTTTGTAATCTTTAGCTCAAGTTTTTAAAGGTCCTTTAATGCGCTTTATTCAGACGGCCTACACACGAAAAAATTAAAAAAAAACAGGTAACCCTTTTGGGAAAAAGCGCTTTTCATTTGGTTTGTTGGGTTTTTCTAGATTAAAAAAAAATATCATCTTGTATGCCTTTATAACAGTTTTTCCTGCAAACAAGTAAAAACTGAAAGAAAACCTGAAAAATTTTTTATTTAACAAGAAATATACTTATTTTCGCCGACACAAATTGAAAGAATTGCATCCTCACACTCACCTTATTACTAAACAATTACCAAAACTTAACAATGTCAAAATTTAGAGACTACCGTGATAACAATGTTTAAATGGGATTTATTTGGTTAGATTTGCAATTTCGTCTAGAAACAAAAACACATGCAACTGAACTTTTTATAACCCAGAGGGCCTTCGGTTGGCTTTTGGTTTACCCTTTAAAAAAAAAAAAATATATTTATTGTTAAGGGAAATAACTAATAAATTAAAATTTTCAAGTCTAAAACATCATACAATTTTTAATTAAAAATTTTACGGGGGTGACTGGTAATCACATTTCGGTCCATGAAAAAAACCACGCTGATAAGGGCATCTTTTAGTAAAAGCTATTAAAACACAGCTACATATAACGGTAAATTTTTTAAAAATATTTAATTTTTAATATTTAAATTTTTCAAGTGAAAAATTTTATATAACTTCAAATTTTTGTCAACACACCTAAGTGGCTAGGCGATCTTCAAACGTTTTCAAGGTTTTGATCAAAACTATGCTTACCCAAAATTTGGGATTTATATAGGGGCAACAACTCATAAAGGTATCAAGGGGAAAAGACAGAAGTTCGGAAAAATCACGTAGGAACAGGAAACTCGTGATTACATGGAAGGGGGGCGACACTAAACACCGATCTCCCCTCCATTAAAGCTCAAACCCAACATCCTCACTTGATTTTACATGCAAAATTTCTCTATAAGAAAACATGTAATTTAAAACCTAGTGTTGGAGAAAGGTAATTTTAAAGCCTGGATAGATCAGTACTTTCAAAACCTAAAGACGTGCATTTTTAATGCCTAAATTACCATTTGTAAGCACAAAAAAGAGATATTCGTTTTTCGCTTATAATCAGTGACAAACATAAACAATTGTACAGACAGTATCCAACTTTTCTGACTTAATGCCATCTTTATATCAACAATGTACCCTTAAACCTTTTGTACAATATTATGCAAAAAATTAAAACCCATTGGAAAACAAAAATGAAAGTGGTGGAGGGGAATGGAAATTCAAATGGCTCAGGAAAAAACCAAAATTCTTCCTGAACCTTTTATCCACTTTTTTAGGGTATGGTCCCACAATTTTCACCAAAGGGGGACCCAAAAACCCCTCCATATATTATATATAAAATAATAAATATATATATATATATAATCTATTAAAATATTATATTTCAATATATAAAAATAATAAAAATATATATTTAAAAATATATATAATATAAAATTTTATATATATATAAATAATATTTCGTGCCGAATAGGGGAAAAATTCGATCTTGGGTTAAATACAACGTTTATCTGCCATATAGGACAAGTGAAAATTTGTGTATCAATAATTTTGCCCAAAAACACCTAACCTAACGAAAAAAAAATATTTCTGTGTTTGTTTAGTATTAAATTACGAAACAAAACTAAAATATATTTAGTTGGGTTTGCTAAAATAAATATTCTTTTTTAAATTAGGTAAGTTTTTTAATTCCTTTTTGGGCAAATTCTAAATTTTTTTCATCAACGTTTAATGAAAAAAATAATCTTTTAAAATAAAGAGAAAATTTAGAAAGGATTTAAATTTTTTAAAGAGTTTTTTGCTAATTGCCATTTTTTCAATTCGGCACCATAAAATATAAAAAAAA
Source organism: Cherax quadricarinatus (assembly GCF_026875155.1). Lineage (NCBI taxonomy): Eukaryota > Metazoa > Arthropoda > Malacostraca > Decapoda > Parastacidae > Cherax > Cherax quadricarinatus. The sequence continues at coordinate 4,565 of NW_026509749.1, read as the reverse complement.
TTATGTATATAAATACATATAATTTTAATAAATATATTATAAATAATTATTTAAAATAATTATATATAAATATTAATAATATTATATATTAATATATTTTAAAATTTAAATTTTATATTATATATTATATATAATAATATATAATTTATATATATATATGGTCGTCCGAATAGGTAAAACGATATTTCGCTTAAAATACAACGCTCTTTTGCCAATAAGCAATGAAAATTTTTTATGCAATAATTTTTGCAAAAATCTCTGAACCCAACGAAAAAAATATTTCATTTTGTTTGTTTATTTTTAAATTTTTGTAAATTTACCTAAAACAATTCTTGATTACTAAATTTAAAATTTCCTTTTTAAATAAGGTTAGATAGGTTTTCAAAGGGTTTTTTTGACAAAAATTTTTCAATTTTTACATTAAAATAAATAAAAAATATACTTAAACTATAAAAAAAATTTAGGAAGACTTTAATTTTAAATGATTCTTGCTAACTGACAAATTTTACCCATTCGGACGACACACACCACACACACACACATATATATAATAAAATTATATTAAATAGTATATAATATACTACCCTCCTCCAACAAACCCTCTTGGGAGCACCGCGGTTACCCAAGCACGTCCTCAAAAACAAATTGAATGACCTGATAAATGAGGAGAGAATAACACTTTATGCCCCTGATCGTATCTCCCACAAGGTGTCTTAAATATGCCAGGACTCTCCTGAATGTGCACCCCTTTTGACAACCCAACACTCGACGAAAATGACCACACCCGGATCAACCTGAAACCCGTCCTGAGGACGGCAAGGGGCCCGGGGAACCCTCCCAGTACGACTGGGGGGTTTGGGGTGCGCAAAGCAACGCATGTACTTTTTTGTTTCGGTTTTGGGTTCCAGTCATTATCAAGAAATCGTCCCCGAACGCTTGAGAACTGGAGGGGCTCAAGACCCCAGGTTTTCTAAAGCAGCGATGCGGTGGGGCCCCTTGCAGACTTCTCCAGTAGACCACTCCTCCCCAAACACAAACACCACGGGACAAACCATCATGAAAAAAAACGCCAACACAATGCTCACCAATCTTCAGGAAAAAGGGCAAAGTCGCCTACGGGGAGGGGCCACACTCAGGAGATTTCCTTTGGGGGTTTCCCCCAAATTTCCCCCCGGGGACCGACCGACCAACAGGCCCTTTGGGGTTGGGGGGGGGGGTGTTTGCCCAGCCGCCCCATCCTTACCAAAATGGTGTATTTGTGGCAGGGCGGCTATCAAAGCGAAATTCATGGCTCGTGTGTCACACAGGAAGGGGAAATATGCCCAAAATAAGGAGGCAATACATCATGAAGAAAAAACCTCGCCACGCCCGTTGGCCCCTCAACGGGAACCCCAATCGAGGTCGACGGGAAATCAAAAGCGTCCTGAGGCCACATGCTACCCCTGAAGGGTGGAAAGCAGGTTTCCTGGGACTACACCTGTGCCGCCAATTGGCAACACCACTTGCCATACTCCGTAGCTGAAGGGGTGGGGCTGCCACCACAGGGAATCGAAGACCCGCAAATAGAAACTTTTCCCCCTTGCTATAACTTTTTATCCCAACAAGTCGGGGACCCTTGGAGCATGGGCAAGTGGCTCTAAGTTTCTCAAGACGGGGGAAAAAATCATCATAGAAAGCAAGGACCACAGGGCAACCAGCTTCCTCTTTTAAAGACCAGTGTCGCATCCGAGAGGAAACCTGCACATGCGGGCACGCGGGGCCCCCGCCGGGAGCGGACAATATTTGAGATCTAGTCGAGATTTTTTCTATGTTTTTTTTGCTCCAATTTTATTTTTGCCAATTTATTTTGCAATGATCTTTTTTTTAAAAAAAGCATATGAAAATATAGGGGGGGGGTAGGAAAAATTTCAACACTTTAGGGAAACCAAAATTTTTCCCCCGAAACTATTTTTTCTTTTCTCTGAATAATTTTTAAAAAATATATATAAAATAAAATATAATATAAAATAATTATAAATATATAATATTAATATATATATATATAAATTTTTCGGCCCAAAAGGCAGAATTTTCGATCTTGGCTTAAAAGCAAGCTTATCGCCATATAGGACAAGGGGAAAAATTTGTGTATCAATAATTTCGCCAAAATCATCTGAAAATAACGAAAAAAAATAATTTCACTGTTTTTGTTTATATTAAATTGTAAACAAATCAAAAAAATATTTAGTTGGGTTAGGGTAAAAATAAATTGCCTTGTTTTAAATAAGTTAGGGAAGTTTTTTAAGTTCCTTTTTTCAAAATTAAAATTTTTACTCAACATTTAAGAAAAATATTTTCTTTAAACTAAAAATAAAATTTTTAGAAAAACTTTTTTTTTGATAGTTCTTGCTAATTGACCATTTTACATATTCGCACACATATAAATATATATAAATATTAAAATATATATATATAATATATAAATAAATATATAAAATATATAATCATTACACACTGGGGGATCCCACCAAGGCAGGGGGGCCCGAAAAAAAAAAAACTTTCACCATCATTCACTCCATCCTTCTTTCCAAAGGGTCTTTTCACTAAGTTTTTTAAACTCAACATAAACCCCCCCCTTTAAGTGCAGGGCCACTTCCCATCTCCCGGGCTCAAATCCGGGCCCGCCGGTTTTTCCCCGAACCCCTTTAAAATTTACTTTGCTCACACTCCAACAGCACGTCAAATAAAAACCTTTGTCCCATCACTCCTACAAACACCTCACGGCATGCCTGCTGGAAGTCCAAGCCCCTCGCACACAAAACCTCCTTTTACCCCCTCTCTCCAACCTTTCCTAGGCCGACCCCTACCCCGCCCCCTTCCACTACAGCCCGATACACTCTTGAAGTCATTCTTTTTTCGCTCCTTTCCCTCTCTACAGTCCGAACACCCTCAACAACCCTTCCTCAGCCCTCTGGACAACAGTTTTGGTAATCCCGCACCTCCCCTAATTCCAAACTAACGAATTCTCTGCATTATATTCACCCACACATTGCTCTCGACATGACATCTCCACTGCCTCCAGCCTTCTCCTCTTTGCAACATTCATCACCCATCCTTCAAAACCCATAAAGAGCGTTGGTAAAACTATACTCTCATACATTCCCCTCTGCCTCCAAGGACAAAGTTTTTTGTCTCCACAGACTCCTAAGTGCACCACTCACCCCTTTTCCCCTCATCAATTCTATGATTCACCTCATCTTTCATAGACCCATCCGCTGACACGTCCACTCCCAAATATCTGAATACATTCACCTCCTCCATACTCTCCCCCCAATCTGATTTTCAATCTTTCATCATCTAATCTTTTTTTAAATCCCATAACCTTACTCTTTCCCTGTATTCACCTTTAATTTTTCTTTTGCACACCCTACCAAAATTTCCCATCCACCAATCTCTGCAACTTCTCTTCAGAATCTCCAAGAGCACAGTGTCATCAGCAAAGAGCAGCTGTGACAACCCCCACCTTTTTGTGTGATTCTTTATCTTTTAACTCCAACCCTCTTGCCAAGACCCTCGCATTTACTTCTCTTACAACCCCATCTATAAATATTAAACAACCCGGTGACATCACACATCCTTGTCTAAGGCCTACTTTTACTGGGAAAAAATTTCCCTCTTTCCCACATACTCTAACTTGACCTCACTATCCTCGTAAAAACCTTCACTGCTTTCATAACCTACCCCTACACCATACACTTGCAACATCTGCCACATTGCCCCCCTGTCCACCCTGTCATACGCCTTTTCCAAAACCATAAAAGCCACAAAGACCTCTTTAGCCTTATCTAAATACTGTTCCTGTTTAGTTTCACTGTAAACATATATATAAAAATATATATAATATAAAATATATATATATATATAATATATATATAAAAATATAAAAAAATATATATATATAATATATATATTTTAAAAAATAAAAAATATATATTAAAAATTATATATATAAATATAAAAATATAAAATATATATAATATAAAATAATATATATATAAATATAATATAATATAATATATAATTTTATATATATATTATATAAATATTATATATAAAATATATAATATATATATATATATAAATATAAATATATATTATATATTATAATAATATATAATAATATATATAAATATATAAAAGAAAATATTAAATATAATATAAATATATATATATATATAAAAATATATTATAATATATATATATATATATGCTGCCGAATAGGGAGAACTTGCGATCTTGGCTTAAATAGCAACGCTCATCTTTCCATATAGGACAAGTGAAAATTTGTGTATGCAATAATTTTTGCCAAATCATTCTGTACCTAACGAAAAAAAAATATTTCACGTGTTTTTTTAGTATTAAATATTGTAAAAAAACTAAAATTATTTGTTGGGTTAGGCAAAATAAATTGCCTTTAAAAAAGGCAGGTAATTTTTTTTAAGATTCTTTTGGTGAAAAATTATAAATTTTACATCAACATTAATGAAAAAAAATTTTCTTTAAAAAGATAAGAAAAATTTAGAAAG
>NW_026509748.1:0-14563 GCF_026875155.1 Cherax quadricarinatus | reverse complement strand
TAACCTTTCCCATTTTTTTATAATTATAGTTAGAGTATTTTACGTACTCCAAAAAGCACATTTGAATTAAAAAAATTATTCCTTACAATAAAAATATTATATTATTATGGCCATTTCCCCATAATATGTACACGATGTCATGGAGAACCTGCATAAAAACCCACCCTGGGGGCCCCACGGGTTTCGTGGTGAACCACAGAGGTTCTGGGAGTAAACCCACAGGGGGAGGGGGGTCTTTTTTGGGGGAAGTGAAACACGAGGGTGTTTCTGAGTGAACACGAGGTCTTCTGTGAGTGAACCACAGAGGTCTTTGTGAGTGAACCACAAAAGGGTGTTCTGTGAGTGAACCACAGAGGTCTTGTGAGTGAACCACATGGTCTTCTGTGGTGAAACCACATAGGTCTTCTGTGAGTGAAACACAAAAGTGTTCTGTGAGTGAAACCAAATTCAGGAGACGAGGATTCTCACCTTCAGGGCCTGAAACTTCATTTCCATTAAGCTTCAAGGCTTCAGTGAATGAAATGTTTTCATGCAGGGCAAATGCGTACCCACGGTGACCCTTCTCTCCTCGGGGCACTGTGAATTTAATTAACACACCACATTTTTCAAGCGTTTTTTCATTACGTGATAGTGGCACTGATAAGGGATGTTCGTTATAAAAGCAGTAAAATTATTGGTTTCCCCACTTCCTAAATTTAAACCGCAGGTACCGCTGGAAAACATCAGTGGTTCCGGCTACCCTGGCTCACTAGCAGCCACAGGAGGAGCAGTTTTCACAGTGGTACCGGGCCCCCACTGGCTCGCTAGGAAGGTGGTTCCTAGTATAAACTGGATTACGGTTGCTGGGGACGTGTAAGGCTCGTTAAACACTGGTCAGTGAATCATACCAATTTTGGGATACCCAGAGCACTACGGATAGCTGGCAGCAGGACCAACAAAACCTTGGGAAAAGTGCAGATAGTCGCTGACATTACTTCAGCTTCTGCAGGTAAATCTGGAGCTTTTTCAAAATCACCCAGGCTTTGAGGCCTTTGAAAATTAGGCCTATTACATTCCAGGTTGTTGGTGCCCGACATGGTTAACCTGTTGTATTGTGAAGCCCGATTTTCTGTCGCCAAAGCACTTGAAAACTACCCCAATCACGAGGTTTTGGTAGGAGGGTTCTTCCAGGTTTTGCACTCATGAGAGGCTTCGTCTACCTCCAGTTGGAGGTGCCTCTTTTATTTGCAAACCCCGCCATCTCTTGTCCAAACTCGTTGATACACCCATCAAAATTCCAGTAAAGCTTCTAATTCGAATGCGCACACAAAAATTTTTTGGTAATCCATCGTGATATATTTAATATGAGGATTGCTCGAAAGCTTCATACAAACATTTAAATTTGTTATTTGTGATGCCATAATTATACCTTTAACCTTAATATGAATTTTAGTTAACTGGAGTATAGGTGGTACGTCCTTGTATATAGCGAAGTGCCAGGAGTAGCATATTGATAGTGACATATGTAGTGCTTAGTGATGGTGACAGTTGTAACTTGATAATGACAGGTGTAGTGTTTAGTGTTAGTGACAAGTATAGTAGTGATTGGAATGCGGGTCAGTGCCATAGATCTAGGGTTTTGAGTTCTTGGTCAGTGCAGAACTACAGCATGAGTGCACCTCAGATAAGCTGTGAGCGGTACATTTTGGCTTAGATATGAGAGAATGGGTCTATGTGGTAAGTGTGCACCATATAAAAAAATCATGGCAGCATAATGCGAAAAAACTGCGACTGTTTTTGGTATAAAAAAGCGACTTTGCGGTGTATTTTCGAATGTTTTTTTATAGTTATATTCTCGGTTTCTTGATCTCATTTGATTGAATATAATATAATATATATTACAGAAATAGAGATGATTTTTATAGGTTTGAGAAATGAAAAATAGCTTGAAAAGAAGATCAGATTAGGAGACAAATCAGTAATTAGTCCAATACGCATCAGATGTGCGTTCGCGGATACGTTGACGTTATTTATACAATTATTACAATAAAGCATAATAGTAAATCTTCAACTTTTTGTGTTAATAAAAGTCCAAAAATGGAAAGCAAGCTTAATAGAGGAGAGGCCTATCTGAACAAGAGGGAACAACACCTACCCCGCCGATGAGCACTGTTTGAGATGCTAGTTTACAAAAACTTCACGGTCAACCTAGCCATGTGCGATTTTTTTCCATGCTAAGATTAAATATCTTGCGTTTGTTGTTGATAAAGGCGAAGTTGCTCCCGTGGAGGCTAAGGTTGAGGATATTTATAACTTTCCTGTACTTAAGGATTAGGAGTCATGAGGTTTCTCGGCGTGACAGCTTATTTCCTCTGCCTCTGTACCATCGTCTAAGCCGCCATACTTACGTGACTGACAGATTTTTTTTTTTTTTACACAGGGTTTGACAAGGTTAAGGATCCCTAGTTTTATTGACAAACTATTTACAGGTTAAGGATTCCTAACTTTATTGACAAGCTAAGAGCTGTTACCTACATCAGCTCATTTGAAAGCATTTTTATTGTTATGAGACATACAAGTAGGGAACAGGATGAAGTTGGAGCCATCTGTGGGCCAGCATTTTCATTTGATCAACTCACGTTATCTCGTTGACATCATTATGCTGTACGAATGTGTTCCATACTCGAGTCATCCTGGGTATATATGATCTCAGATGGAGTGATGTTTTAGAGAAGGGTACAGCCAGAGTAAATTTGCTGCTTTCTGCTCGTCTTGTGGCAAAAAAAGCTTGTTTTCATGTTGTCCCTCGAAGTGGAAACCAAGTTTCGTTACTTGACAATATTGGCCTTTACATAACAGTAAGGCCCCCCACATCCTCCTGTGTTTAAGGTTCTGCTGAAATGCAGATCTATCAGGATGGGTCCAGGCGAGAGATGAGACGTCTTGCTTGTTTTTCCACTCTGTCAAGCAGTCGAAGATGAGAGGGGGGGGGAGGCCAAAAAAACCAAGTAAGTGGGAAACATACTCAAGGTTTTGAGCGTACTTGTGCCTATACAGAATCTTGAACCCCTACTGTCAAGCAGATGCGAGATACGGGCGAAATAGTGCTGGAAGCTTCCTGGCTGCCTTGTTTGCTAGATTTAAACATGGTTCTTCATGGTTGTTTGGAGTCAAATTTCACCCCAAAGGGTTTTCAACTTCTTCTCCAGGTGCCAACACCCTCCCCTTCTCCTTACTACTGCCAAAAGCTTTTCCATCATGGTGCCTAGGACGATCATCATTTGCGTTTTCTCAGGTGTAAATGTTATTGCCATCTATTTCCCAAGCTGATATAGCTCTTAGTGGTGATTGATGTAGCTTAGAGCAGCTGGCATTTCTTCTCTTGGATAAGTGAATGTCAGTGTACAGTCATCTGCATATGCATGTGATTCTGGGATGAGATGAAGAAGGTCGTTGAAGTAGACATTCCATAACAATGGTCCCAGCACGCTTCCTTTTGGAACACTTGCCCCAATAGGATGTCTTGCTGATTCCGTTCCATTGAGAACTACACTTAGAGATCTACCATGAAGGTAATCACTTGTGTAGACTCCTGCCTCGGATTCTTCTTTTGCTAGTTCGTTAAAGGGATTAATTACTTCGGCTCCTATTCTGCATAAGTCATCAACCGGTGATACACTCCAACCTATATGTTATATTTTCTTTTAAGTTCAAACGGCATCAGAACAGCTATGCCAACACTGAAAGAGACATATATTCTCGCAGAAGTCTTACGTCATCTTGAGATTTATCTGGGCAAGTCTCCCTTCTCCAGTATTATATTTAGCAACCACATCCCTTTAATTTATATAATTAGGTTGACGGCTAGCAATGCTAGGATAATGAGATGAGACGAGCTCTTCCTAGACAGCCACGATCAGTATAAAGCACATAACTGGCCTTACTAAGGTTATTGCGTACTCTCTATCTTGCGTTCTGAACTTAGAGTTAATTTTGTTCCCAGTAGTATTTCTTTCACTGTTATAGTTAGTTAATTAACAATCTCGAGAACTGCATTAAGCTCACTGGTCGTAATAACATCTGGTTACTCTGTAGTGCAGTGGTGTATTGGTAGATTAGTTTCTGACCTACTGATATGTTAAATGGAGCTGAACTGCTAATCTGAGTTATGTAATTAAGTTGGGGCTGTATCACACCTTTAAGTAGACTAGATTCCCTGCTGAGTAGAGGGTAGCGGACACTTGTCCGCTACCCTCTACTCTTCACTCCACTTCAGCTCTCATTTCCAGCCAGTGTACTTTTGTGAATTTATGTCAATCTTAAATAATTCCTTTCCCATAGCCTGCAGCTATATTTGTAGTCAACAAATGGACTCAAGAGAATTATCTGTACAGATCAACCCCACCAGGAAATACATTACCTTTGTACTGGATAATGGACAGACTGAGCTCTGAGGAGATATTTCACAATAATCTCAGTGGTATTCGATGTTAAACGAACATATACTCTCATTTTTTATGTGTGTCTTTCTGGACGTATGAAACACACAAGAAGGCTCAACAATTCATTTATTGTAACACAAAGACAATGTATGATTATGTTAGAGCATCATTTCCATCACCTGTAATAACATTACCTGTACATCACCTGTAATAACAAGTCTTGTGCGTGGATTGTGTTGACTCTGCAGTTAGTATAAAGAGGAATCATGATTATTTACAAGTGTGTAATTGTTTATTGTTTACAACTATTTATTTTTTAAAAGATAACACGAAAATTATTGGATTATTTAATTTATATTTGGTTTTAAGGATAGGTAGGATGTGTTTTATTTCTAGGCAGTTTTCCAGTTGGCAGAAACGGGGAAATCTCTTCGGTTGTCACCTGCTCTGCCACTTTTTTAAAGGGGTTGTTATGCACATCAGATGCATGCTGGGAGTTTTGTCAAGCTTACTGGTGAGCAACGTCTCTCACTATATGCTAGTGCTGGTTTCCCCTTCCCTTTGTCTCTGTCTTTCTCTCTCTCTCTCTCTCTCTCTCTCTCTCTCTCTCTCTCTCTCTTCATTTGCAGCTATTGTGAAGCCAGTACGAACCAGTCATCAGCTCTTCCTCTACTCACTTTCGTGTTTATGTCTCAGATACATTTTGTTATGGTATGCTTTCGTTGTTGAGGCAAGACATACATCTTGTCCTCCGTAGAACTGCGTTCTCAGAGTGGTAAAGTCTTGAACATCAAACAGGCGTATTTAAGCCTGGTAATTCAAAGGACAAGTGATATTTGGCATATGAAATTCCGTTCGAGTGTCAGTAATAAAAATTTATGATGTGTTTCAGGGAAACCATTTAGCTGTTTTTGAGTCCTGGAGGTGCAAAGCACAATGTCTGCACTGTAAAAATTGAGAAAAAATACACAAGTTAAAAGGTAATCTCAATTGTAATATTAGTTCATGTTTGGCAAGACAGCTATTAAAGGAATGACAGTGAATGTGTTTCTTTCTTTGGGTCAACGTACCTTAGTGGATGCCGGAAATTGTAAAATAAGAAATCATTTTAAATACTATTAGATTATTGTCTAAATATTAAATTATTATTATTTTTATTATTATTATTATTATTATTATTATTATTATTATTATTATTATTATTATTATTATTATTATTATTATTATCATTATTTTAACACACTGGCCGTCATCCCACTGTCGGATGACATCCCAGTTTGAATGACCATCAAATCTGCAGCATCTTCACCCCTTCTTTAGAATGCAGGAGCTGCACTGTCAACCTCCAGCTAACTAGCTTCCCTGAATCCCTCCATTAATGTTAACTAATTTATACTCCAACAGCACCCGAAATTTATAAAGTAAAAAAACACAGGTCTCCACTCACTCCGATCTAAGGTACTCACACCAGACTACTTGATGTTCATTCCCCTAGCACCCAAAACCCTTTTATCCCCTTCCTCCCAACCTTTAACGGACAATACCTAGCCTTCCTTTTATCACAGATTTATATACCCTTATATTCATCATGTTTTGGTCCATCGTCTCCAGGTGTTCAAACCATGGTCCTAATTCTTTGCAATGTAGTCACAATACTCATCGTCCTCAAATGCATCTCCATTTTTCATTTTCGTTTTTTATTGCTATTACTTCTGCTATTACTACTATTATTACTACTACTACTACTACTACTACTACTACTACTAATATATCTTCAGTGTTATAATTTTTATTAGTTGCTGCTATTACTGCAGATGATATTCCTGATGTTCTTACTACAGCCTATTATGTTTATTTTATTGATGTAACTGCAGATTTTATTGCTGATAATTGGCAATATTTGCTTAAAAAATATAGTGAGAGAAATATGTGTTAATTTCTTACAAGATAGTCAAGAGGACAGAGTTGGAACATATAATGCAGCACAATGACATCAACACGAGGGCACAGCGATAGTTTTTGAAGAAATACTGGCAATATGCCTCAAACAATAATAACAATTAAGAGTTTAAATCTTAAGTTCCATTTATTAACACTTTGTGTTCACTTGCTTATATCAGAATAGTTAAAGCTCATAAAATGTCGGCCTTTATGAAGAGTCAGTCTAACATATTTCACTAAAATCCGATAAAGCTCTCAGCGTCGCATTTCTCTCAGGCACATAAAAAATTAAATGTCAAATTGGTGAAGGATTCAATATCGTGTTACCCAATACGACACTTGTGACAGTTAAATCAAATGCTACTCTTGTGGCGGTAATTTGATCAAAGTCGAAGGCCGCACCATTGGCACTTGACCGCCACTCTTTGTTGTCTGCCTCGTTAACACAGACTCCTCTTTTTACTCACCTAATTGTACTCACCTGATTGTGGTTGCAGGGGTCGAGACTCAGCTCCTGGCCCCGCCTCTTCACTGATCGCTACTGGGCCCTCTCTCTCTCTGCTTCCCGAGCTTTGTCATACCTCTTCTTAAAACTATGTATGGTTCCTGCCTCTACTACTTCACTTGCTAGGCTATTCCACTTGCTGACAACTCTATGACTGAAGAAATACTACCTAACGTCCCTGTGACTCGTCTGAGTCTTCAGCTTCCAGTTGTGACCCCTTGTCCCTGTGTCCCCTCTCTGGAACATCCTATCTCTGTCCACCTTGTCTATTCCCCGCAGTATCTTGTATGTCGTTATCATGTCTCCCCTGACCATTCTGTCCTCCAGTGTCGTCAGTCCGATTTCCCTTAACCTTTCCTCGTACGACATTCCCTTGAGCTCTGGGACTAGCCTTGTTGCAAACCTTTGTACTTTCTCTAACTTCTTGACGTGCTTGACCAGGTGTGGGTTCCAGACTGGTGCTGCATACTCCAGTATGGGCCTAACATACACAGTGTACAGTGTCTTGAACGATTCCTTATTAAGGTATCGGAACGCTATTCTCAGGTTTGCCAGGCGCCCGTATGCTGCAGCGGTTATTTGGTTGTGTGCCTCCGGTGATGTGCTCGGTGTTATGGTCACCCAAGGTCTTTCCCCCTGAGTGAGGTCTGTAGTCTTTGTCCACCTAGCCTATACTCTGCGGTCTTCTTTGCCCTCCCCAATCTTCATGACTTTGCATTTGGCTGGATTGAATTCGAGAAGCCAGTTACTGGACCACATGTCCAGCCTGTCCAGGTCTCTTTGCATTTCCTGCCTCATCCTCGTCCGATTTAATTCTTCTCATCAAACTTCACATCATCTGCGAACAGGGACACTTCAGAGTCTATTCTTTCCATCATTTCGTTCACATATATCAAAAATAGCACTGGTCCTAGAACTGACCCCTGGGGAAACCCCCCGCTCGTAACAGGCGCCCACTGTGAACCTCTTCACGAAACCATGACTCGTTGCTGCCTCCCTGTCAGGTATTCCCTTATCCATTGCAGTGCCCTCCTTTTTTCATGCGCCTGTTTCCTCCAGTTTCTGACACTAATCTCTTGTGGGGAACTGTGTCAAAGGCCTTCCTGCAGTCTGGGGAAAACGCAATCTACCCACCCCTTCTCTCGTGTCTTACTTCTGTTACCTTGTCATAAAACTCCAGGAGGTTTGTGATACAAGATTTCCCTTTCCATGAACCCATGCTGGTTTTCATTTATTAATCTTGTTCCTTTCCGGGTTTTTCAAACCACTCTCCTCCTGATAATCTTCTCCATGACTTTGCACACAATACATGTCAGAGAGACAGGTCTCTAGTTTAGTGCCTCGTTTCTGTTTCCTTTCTTAAAATATGGGGACTACATTAGCTGTCTTCCATTTCTCAGGTAGTTCCCCAGTTTCAAGGGATGTTTTAGAAGATTTGGTTAGAGGCACGCACAGCATTTTTGCTCCTTTTTTCTAAGGACCCATGGGAGATGTCCGGTCCCATCGCCTTTGAGGGGTCAAGGTCACTTAAGAGCTTCTTCACCTCCTCCTCAGTTGTTCGTATGTCATCCAACACTTGTTGGTATATTCCCTCTTGATGTTCCCTTCTGTGCTGTCTTCCCAGCCCTTCCTGTCTCTACTGTAAAAAAATTCCTTAAATCTCCTGTTCAGCTCCTCACGTACCCCCTGATCATTTCTTGTGAGTTTCCACATTCTGTCCTTAATCTGATCACCTGGTCTTTGACTGTTGTCTTCCTCTGATGTGGTATACAACAGTTTCGGGTCAGTCTTGATTCTCGATGCTAGTCATTTTCATACTGTCGTGGGCCTCCCTCCTTACCTGTGCGTACTCATTCCTGGCTCTGCGACTGATCTCCCTATTTTCGTGTGTTCTCTACCCTTTTGTCTTTTTCCATTCTCTATTGCACTTTGTTTTTGCCTCCCTTTCACCGTCGGGTAAAACGGGGCTCGTTTCTGGTCTTCCCGTTGTTACTGTTGCCCTTGGGAATAAACCTCTCTACTGCCTCCTTGCATTTTGTTGTTACATATTCCATCATTTCATTTACTGGCTTTCCTGCCAGTTCTCTGTCCCACTGGACCTCCCGAAGGAAGTTCAACCCTATGTAGTCCCCTTTTTATAGTCAGGCTTTTCCCATTCAACTCCTGTTATTCTCCCCCACTTGCAGCTCAACTATGTATTCAAAGCACAAAAACCACGTGGTCGCTAGCTCCTAGGGGACTTTCATACTTGATGTCCTCAATGCCTGAGCTGCCCAGGGTGAACACAAGGCCCAATCTTGCTGGTTCATCCTCCCTCCCTCTCACTCTGGTAGGGGTCCTTAACATGTTGGTGCATGAGGTTTCCAGCACCCGTTCACATCCTGGCTCTCCATGTTTCGGGACCCCCATGTGGCTCCAGGTTTTCCCCGTCAAATTCCCTGTGGTTTTAAATCTCCCATAACCAGCAACTTTGCTCTGCTGGAATGAGCTCTTTTGCCACCTCAGCAAGTGTTTTCCACCATTGATCTGTTGCCTCTTCATATTTCCCCTCTTTGGCCTCCTGCAGTTCTGTGGTGGATTATACATCACGTAATGACCACTTTGTGTTCCCCAGACTGATGTGTACCTGCTATGAGTCTCTTTCTCCCTTCTCATCTATGCCTTCCATTCCTCGAATTTCCAAACTGTTTTTTACGAGCAGAGCAACCCCACCTCCCCCCCCTGCCCCTTCTATCTTTCTCATGATCTGGTATCCTGGTGGGAAGATTTTCATCTGTTATTTTCTCCGTGAGTTTTGTTTTTTGTAACTGCTATGATGTCTGGGGACTTCTCATTGATTCTTTCTTGCCATTCCTCATGTTTATTCGTTAATCCATCTGCATTTGTGTACCAAACCTTCAACTTCTGTTTTATATACTGTAACTGTGTGGGGGGGTGGAAACAGAGGGATCGGTGTGTGATGGTTGGTTTGGATTGTTCAGTTGCCTTGGGGGTGTCGTGGCTGGAGTCCTTCTGCAGGTGTTTCTGGGGGGTGCGCCTGTCCTTCCATTTGATCCTGGGTTATTCTGCTCTCCTTTTTCATTTCCTCCCATTTCTCCTTTCGTTTTTGAACTCTCTATTTCATTGTCTTCCTTTCGTCCTGTGTTCTGTCTCGGTCGAGGTACACACTCCGGAACTCCTGCTTGCCTCTCAGCCGTGCTTTCTCCTGCAGGATCATGGTTCGGGTTAATTCTGCCTTGAAAATTACTTTGAGAGGTCGATTCCTTTTCTTTGTGAACCACCCAATTCTCCGAAAATTTGCCACCTGGGTCATGTCCCCCTCGCCTATCGCCTTCATGATATCTTCAATCGCTTTTTTCTCCTCCTGCTTTCTTTCATCATAAGTTTCCCCTTTAGCTTCGTCTAGCCCATAGACAAACACAGATCTCTCCCTTTCCACCTTCCACTGTGACCCCCATTGCATCCACTGATGTGTTTTAGTTCCTTCCCGTGGAGTGTTCCTTCCTTCAGTCCCTTCCCTAGTTATTGCCCCTATGCTTCTTGGTTTGTCCTTCCTGCTCACCTGTTCCTGGCCCCCACAGGTATCTGGTAAGGTCCTTGCACATGTCCTAGTTCCTTCAATGTCTTCCAACCTCTCATTCTGTCCTAGTGTGCTCCCTGTCTTTGTTTTGGCCCCATGTGGGTTTGACAGGACCTCTGCATACAGTTTAGCTTCCATGCTTCCTTCAGACCTGTTGTCTGTGTTTGATGTAGCCATTGCCGATGATACTTCTGTAATATCTTTGTCTCTGTGCTGTTTCAGATGTCTCTGTTCCTCTTCTAATCACTCTATCTTGATTTCTGCTGCTGTGGCCTGTTGCTTCCACCTTCTGCATACTGCTGCTAACCTCTCTTCCATCTTCCTTTCCAGCTCATCTAGTCTCCTTCCCCAGTCTTCCTCCCTTTTTTTGAGCTCTACCTCCTATTCCTCCCTTCCAGATTCGTCATTGGAGCCCCTTGTCCTCATCTTGGTTCTAGGTTCCCCCGTTGCTCCACAGAAGGGGGGATGGGTGGTTAGGGGGAGGGGAATAGATGGTTAGGAGGAGAGGGGATGGATGGTTAGGAGGAGAGGGGATGGATGGTTGTGGGGGAGGGGGAGGATGGTTATTGGAGGGGTAGAGATAGTTGGGGGAGGGGGTTAGATGGTTTGAGGGAAAGAGGGGATGGATGGTTATGGGGGAGGGGGAGGATGGTTATTGGAGGGAGGGAGGTAGTTGGGGGGGGTTGACGGTTTGGGGAGGGGTTTGGTGGTTTGGGGGAGGGGTAGGTGGCTAAGGTGAGGTGCTTAGGGAAGGGGGAGAGGTGGTTTGGGGAGGGGGGGTATGTGTTTGTGTCAAGTGGTGGAGGGTGTGTGTGGGTGTGTGTGTGCATGCATGTGTGGGGTGTGTGTGTGTGTGTGTGTGTGTGTGTGTGTGTGTGTGTGGTGTGTGTGTGTGTGGGTGTGGGGGGTGTGTATGTGTGGTGTGTGTGTGTGTGGCGTGTGTGTGGTGTGTGTGTGTGGTGTGTGTGCGTGGTGTGTGTGTGTGTGGTGTGTATGTGTGGTGTGTGTGTGTGTGTGGTGTGTGTGTGTGGGTGTGGGGGTGTGTATGTGTGGTGTGTGTGTGTGTGTGTGGCGTGTGTGTGGTGTGTGTGTATATATATGTGTATGTGTGTGTGTGTGTGTGTTTGTGTGTGTGTGTATGTGTTTGTGTGTGTGTGTTAGTTACCATTTTGTCCTAGGCACATGTCGATTAGACACTAGGCCTGTTGCATTTGTGTGTGTGTGAGTGTACTCACCTAATTGTGGTTGCAGGGGTCGAGACTCAGCTCCTGGCCCCGCCTCTTCACTGATCGCTACTGGGTCCTCTCCCTCTCTGCTTCCTGAGCTTTGTCATACCTCTTCTTAAAACTATGTATGGTTCCTGCCTCCACTACTTCACTTGCTAGGCTATTCCACTTGCTGACAACTCCATGACTGAAGAAATACTTCCTAACGTCCCTGTGACTCGTCTGAGTCTTCAGCTTCCAGTTGTGACCCCTTGTCCCTGTGTCCCCTCTCTGGAACATCCTATCTCTGTCCACCTTGTCTATTCCCCGCAGTATCTTGTATGTCATTATCATGTGTGTGTATGTGTGTGTGTGTGTGTATGTGTGTGTGTGTGTGTGGTGTGTGTGGTGTGTGTGGTCTACTCTGTGTGTGTGTGCTTGTGGTTGGGGGGGAGGGTTAGGGGGGGTAGGTGGTTGTGGTTTGAAAGATCTGTCGTGTAGGCACAAATTTAGTCTCATTTATCTTTTCCAATTATGCTACTCTCTCCACTTATTCCCCCCTTTTTGGATTTCAATTTAATTGTTGCTGGTTATTATCATTTTCCTTGTTCACATTGAGAGAGGGCTTCCTAGCTTCCTAAGTATTCTTACTGCTAATAACTACCGGGAGTAACACTGCCTGTGTGTGTGTGTGCATGTGTGTGTGTGTGAGTGTGTGTGTGTGTGAGTGTGTGTGTGCGTGAGAGAGTGTCTTGTGCGGTGTAATAACTGGCCGCAACTTCTTGTGACCTGACACAACCCTCCTGGGACTTGACCCTAGCACCGTCATACAATGTTGCCCTTAAAAGCTTGTCCCACCTACCTTTTCACACTCGTCAACACTATATTCTCTATGTCTATGCTATTTCTATTCTAATTCTGGTAATAGCTTGCAGGAGTGAGTGCCATTTATCAAACAGTATGAAAGGGCCCAGCCAGGGCCGTCAACATGCAAACCACAAATAGGCGAATAAACTTGCGCTGCAATGGTGTGGTGACAGTTGCCAGCTGCTGATGACGAAGTCGTCGTACATAGGCCTTAAATCCCTATTTTGGAGATCCTTCACCCATGATGTTTATAACCATATATTCTCATACATCCCGCTTCCTCACGTGATTTCACTCTTCTCTGATGATAGTATACACTTCACATTATATACACTTCACTTTATATGTATAATGCCACACAACTTGTCGTGACGTCACTTCTTCAGGCCTACAGCTGGCAATGTGGCAACAGTGCCTAAGACCCCAAACGGTTTGCACTTTGAAATATTATGATTTCAGCTTACCTCTCACTTTCTTTAACTAATAACTTTAATTATCACTCGCAGTATTGTTCACTGACGTTCCACTACCACTGATTACTGCTAGCTGTTATTGCACGCCTTACAACGCTAAGGTTCTCGGAGCCTTGTGTGCGTGTGTGTGTGTGTGTGCGTGTGTGTGTGTGTGTGTGTGGTGTGTGTGTGTGAGTGTGTGCGTGTGTGTGTGTACTCACCTAGTTGCACTCACCTAGTTGAGGTTGCAGGGGTCGAGTCCAAGCTCCTGGCCCCGCCTCTTCACTGCTCGCTACTAGGTCACTCTCCCTGAACCATGAGCTTTATCGTACCTCTGCTTAAAGCTATGTATGGATCCTGACTCCACTACATCGCTCCCCAAACTATTCCACTTCCTGACTACTCTGTGGCTGAAGAAATACTTCCTAACATCCCTTTGATTCATCTGTGTCTTCAACTTCCAACTGTGTCCCCTTGTTACTGTGTCCAGTCTCTGGAACATCCTGTCTTTGTCCACCTTGTCAATTCCTCTCAGTATTTTGTAAGTCGTTATCATGTCCCCCTATCTCTCCTGTCCTCCAGTGTCGTCAGGTTGATTTCCCTTAACCTCTCCTCATAGGACATACCTCTTAGCTCTGGGGACTAGTCTTGTTGCAAACCTTTGCACTTTCTCTAGTTTCTTTACATGCTTGGCTAGGTGTTGGGTTCCAAACTGGTGCCGCATACTCCAATAGGGCCTAACGTACACGGTGTACAGGGTCCTGAACGATTCCTTATTAAGATGTCGGAATGCTGTTCTGAGGTTTGCAGGCGCCCATATGCTGCAGCAGTTTATTTGGTTGATGTGCGCTTCAGGAGATGTGCCTGGTGTTATACTCACCCCAAGATCTTTTTCCTTGAGTGATGTTTGTAGTCTCTGACCCCCTAGACTGTACTCCATCTGCGGTCTTCTTTGCCCTTCCCCAATCCTCATGACTTTGCACTTGGTGGGATTGAACTCCAGGAGCCAGTTGCTGGACCAGGTCTGCAGCCTGTCCAGATCTCTTTGTATTTCTGCCTGGTCTTCGATCGAATGAACTCTTCTCATCAACTTCACGTCATCTGCAAACAGTGACACCTCGGAGTTTATTCCTTCCGTCATGTCGTTCACAAATACCAGAAACAGTACTGGTCCTAGGACTGACCCCTGTGGGACCCCGCTGGTCACAGGTGCCCACTCTGACACCTCGCCTCGTACCATTACCCGCTGCTGTCTTCCTGACAAGTATTCCCTGATCCATTGCAGTGCCTTCCCTGTTATTCCTGCTTGGTCCTCCAGTCAAACGCCTTCTTGCAGTCTAAGAAAATGCAATCCACCCACCCCTCTCTCTCTTGTCTTACTACTGTCACCATGTCATAGAACTCCAGTAGGTTTGTGACAGAGGATTTCCCGTCTCTGAAACCATGTTGTCTGCTGGTGATGAGATCATTCCTTTCTAGATGTTCCACCATTCTTCTCCTGACAATCTTTTCCATGATTTTGCATGCTATACATGTCAGTGACACTGGTCTGTAGTTTAGTGCTTCATGTCTGTCTCCTTTTTTAAAGATTG
>NW_026509747.1:0-13162 GCF_026875155.1 Cherax quadricarinatus | reverse complement strand
CATGAAATTGGGCCAAATTGCAAATTTCTGACCTCATTATTGGGTAGTTGAAATCGGTAAAGGGCAGTTTCTTGTACTCAATCGATAGAACAAATGAGTTCTAAAGAAATAGCTATGAGTTTGGGCGACTGGAACAATGGAATTAGCCAAAAATAGGGCTCAAAGCGGGCGAAATCGCCGATTTGTAAACGGCGCCGAGGTCGCTAACTTCGCGAGAGCATAATTCCGTCAGTTTTCCATCAAATTTCGTTTTTTTGGTGTCATTACAATCGGGAAAAGATTCTCTATCATTTCATAAGAAAAAATATTTTTTTTTTTTTTTTGAAATTTTGCGACACCAGGACGTAAGACGTATATATACGGCCGCGACAGTCAAAGGGTTAAGAAGCGTAGTGGCATACACAATGTTGTAAGGCATTGTGAGGCAGCCAGTTCAGACAAATAGGCAGCTGAGAAGTTTGTACAGGAGTTTAAGGTTTACGTAGACACTGAAAAATTCAAACCCCAACAAGTGTTCAGTTGTGACAAAACAGGCCTGTTTTGGAAGAAAATGCCAAAGAGGACCTACATTACTCAGGAGGAAAAGGCACTGCCAGGACACAAGCTATGAAAGACAGGCTAACTCTTTTGTTCTGTGCTAACACTAGTGGTGATTTTAAAGTGAAGCCTTTACTTGTGTATCATTCAGAAAATCCCAGAGTGTTTAAGAAAAACAATGTCATAAAGAACAAGTTGTGTGTCTTGTGGAAAGCAAATAATAAGGCATGGGTTGCAAGGCAAATTTTCGAAGAGTGGGTCCATGAAGTGTTTGGCCCCAGTGTGAGAAAATGCCTCCTAGACAATAATTTGCCACTCAAGTGCCTCCTGTTAATGGACAGTGTTCCTGCTCATCCTCCAAACTTGGTAGACCTACTGTCTAGGGACTTCAGTTTTATAACAGTGAAGTTCTTGCCTTCTAACACCACTCCTCTCCTCCAGCCCATGGACCAGCAGATCATTTCTAACTTCAAAAAACTCTTCACAAAAGCAGTGTTTGAAAAGTGCTCTGAAGTGACCACAGACACTAAGTTGACCCTAAGAGAGTTCTGGAGGAATCACTTCAATATCTACAGCTCCATAAGCCCTATAGGTAAGGCTTGGGAGGGAGTGACTTCCAGGACTTTGAACTCTACTTGGAGACAATTGTGGCCAAATTGTGTCCTAAAGAGGGATTTTGAAGGGTTTGAGGCTGACCCTGACCCAGCTCACCCTCTGCCTGTTTGGACTCTATTGTGGCATTGGGGAACACCCTGGGGCTAGAGGTGAGTGGCGAGGATGTGGAAGATTTGTTGGAGGACGACAGGGAAGAGCTAACCACTGAAGAGCTGGAAGAGCTTCATCTGGAACAGTATCAGACCACTGCTCAGGAACTTGCTTCGGAGGAGGAGGAAGAGGGAGTGGATGAGGTGCCTTCTTCAAAGATTAAGGAGATTTGTGCAAAGTGGAATGATGTCCAAATGTT
Organism: Cherax quadricarinatus; assembly: GCF_026875155.1. Classification (NCBI taxonomy): domain Eukaryota; kingdom Metazoa; phylum Arthropoda; class Malacostraca; order Decapoda; family Parastacidae; genus Cherax; species Cherax quadricarinatus. The sequence goes on along the minus strand of NW_026509747.1, from coordinate 11,661 downwards.
TGTGGGGAAGTACCACCCTGAGCAATCTGAAACAAGCCATCTTTGCAACAAGTTCAGTGACAAAACCATGTCCCATAAATAACAAAAAAAGGCACAATACCATGACTGGAACGATGCACAAAAACCCGCACATAAAAGAGAGAAGCTTACGACGACGTTTCGGTCCGACTTGGACCATTGACAAAGTCACACTGTGACTTTGTCAATGGTCCAAGTTGGACCGAAACATCGTCGTAAGCTTCTCTCTTTTATGTGCGGGTTATTTGTGTACCATGTCCCATTTTAGGGAAATCTTCAAGAGGTGCCAGAAACAGAGGACTGTGGACAGTTATTTTGTGAGACAGGGGTCCAGTGACTCTCAAGCTGGTCCTAGTGGCATTAAAAGACAGAGAAGGGAAGTAACCCCAGAGAGGTTTTTGATACTTAAAGTCCTTATGGAGGGGATTGCCCTTCCAAACACTAACCCCAACTCCCTCTCTCCTCCTCCCTATCTTCCAGATGCCATCACCAATCTTCAGTAAAGGTAAGTAAAAATGTTATTTTATATGTTTATTTAAATTTATTAATAATTGTACACTCTATTTGTTGTGTGTATGTAAAACTATAATGTAATACTATATATAAAATGTATTTTTTTTTGTGAATATTTTTGGGTTTCTGGAACAGATTAATTGTATTTCCATTATTTCTTATGGGAAATATTGCTTTGCCTTTCAAGCTTTTCGAATTTAGAACTAGCTCCTGGGAATGGATTAAGTTCAAAAATTTAAAGTTCCACTGTTACCTTGTTCCATTTTAGGCAGATCTTAAAGAGATGCCAGAAACAGAGGTCTCTGGGCAGATTTTTAGTGCAACAGGGGTCCAGTGTCAATAAAAGACAAAGAAGGTCTAATAATAACGATCCCAAATGGATTAACAGGAGGCTAAAGCATCTATTAGGGGAGAAAAGGGGAATTTATAGGCGCATCAGAAGAGGAGAGGTTAAACTTACTGACATATGTTCAGCTTAAAAGAGAAGATAAAAAAGGCGGTTAGAAAGGCTTAACGATGACTATGAAATTAGGTCGCTAATGAATCAAAAAGACTAATCAAAGGGGTTCTTTACAAGTGTATAGGACGAAGTGAAGGAAAAAGTGGACCTCGAAATCTGGGAATGACAGCTGACAGATAATGGAACTGGATAATGTGTTCCTTATTTAATGACTATTTTTTTGTCTGTTGTTACACAGGAGATGTAAATGAGATTCCAGAATTTATCAATTATTTAGTTCTGATGAATTTAAGTTAACTAATATTACTGTTCAGAGGGACATGGTTATTAACAGTTAGACAAACTGAAACAAAATAAGTCCCCGGGACCGATTGAGTTGTTTCAAGGTACTTAAGGAATGCAAGTGAGCTTTAGTCAGCCATTAACGAGTGTATTCAATGCGTCCATCCTTACCAGTGTTGTGCCAGAGATGTGGAAGATGGCTTATGTGGTTCCTAGATTCAAATCAGGGGATAAGTACACTCCTTCAAATTAACGTCCAATAAGCTGGACATCTATAGTGGGCAAGAGTTTATTTGATTCAATTTATAGCTGGACATTATCAGAATGTCACCTTGAAGAGCATAACTTGATAAATGAATCTCAGCATGGGGGATTCACGAGAGGTCGTTCCTGCCTGACAAACTTATGACGTTTCTTCATAGAAACATTTGAGGCAGTTGGACAGTGATAAGGAATTTGTATTGTTTTTTTGGATTTTTAAGAAAGCCTTCGACAGAGTACCTCACAAGAAGAACTCTTAAGAATGTGCAGCTCATGGTATAGGGGGTTTAAATGTTCTAGATGGATTGAGGCATGCTTACCATTAGAAAGCTGAGAGTTCCATTAATGGAGTGAAATCTGAATGGGGATTAGTCACTAGTGGCATTTCCAACAAGGAATCAGTTTTTCAGGCCCTCTCTTGTTTCATAATTTACATGATGACCTTGATGAAGGGGATTACTAGTGACATGAGTAAGTTTGCGGTTGATACAAAGATAGGCCGTATAATTCACTCTAGGAGGTATCAATGAACTCCAGGTCGATTTGAACAAATTAATGTCTTGGTCTGAGATATGGCAGAGAAAATTTAATTGTGAATAAGTGTTAGGTACTTGCCCTGGTAATGAAAATAACCCTCGAAGCTTATAATCTAGGTGAAGTAGAGCTTGGTCTTTACAGAATGTGTAAAAGACTTGGGAGTCATGGTAAGCAGAAATCTGAAGCCAAGACAGCAGTGCCTCAGTGTGCACAACAAGGCCAACAGATTAGAACATAAGAACATAAGAAAGGAGGAACACTGCAGCAGGCCTGTTGGCCCATTACTAGAAGGTCCTTACAATTCATCCACTAACAAACATTGACCTACCATATTTTCATTTGCTACCAAGAAATAAGCTTGTGTGCAAGTCCCACTCAAATTCCAACCCATCCCACTCATGTATTTATCCAACCTAAATTTGAAACTACCCAAAGTCCTAGCCTCAATAACCCAACTAGGTAGACTGTTCCACTCATCTACTACCCTATTTCCAAACCAATACTTTAATTTGTCCTTTTCAAATCTAAACTTATCTAATTTAAAATCCATTACTGCGGGTTTCTCTCTTGGAGAGATATCTCGTCCTTGTTAATATCCCCTTTATTAATTACTATCTTCCACTTATACACTTCGATTCAGGTCTTCCCCTCATTCTTCGTCGAACAAATGTGCAATGTAACTTAAGAGGTCTTAATCTTCTTCATAAGGAAAATTTCTAATGCTATGTATTAATTTAGTCATCCTACGCTGAATGTTTTCTAATGAATTTATGTCCATTCTGTAATATGGCGACCAGAATTGAGCTGCATAATCTAGGTGAGGCCTTACTAATGATGTATAAAGCTGCAGTATGACCTCTGGACTTCTGTTGCTTACACTTCTTGATATAAATCCCAGTAATCTATTTGCCTTATTACGTACGCTTAGGCATTGCTGTCTTGGTTTAAGGTTTGTAGATGAATGGTATTCTACTCAAGATTGATGGACTGAACACATCGACTCAAGGTTGAGGGACTGATTACCTCATTCTCCTCCTGTTCTTCAAGTTTCTCCTATGTATGGACTGATGAAGCCACTGTGTGGCGAAACGTTTCCTCAAAGATACCCAAGAGTTGCACATGTGTCTAATTTATCAACATTGGTTTAAGGTTGCTGCTTACCATAACCCCCAAGTCCTTTTCGCAATCTGTATGGTTAAGTTCTACATTATTTAACTTATAAGTGCTAGGGTTATGGACACTCCCGAGCTTCAGAACCTTGCATTTATCTACATTGAACTGCATCTGCCACTTTTCTGACCAAGAGTAGAGTTTGTCTAAATCCTCCTGAAGTTCCCTAACATCTACGTTTGAATCAATTATCCTACCTATCTTCGTGTCATCGGCGAATTTGCTCATATCACTAGTAATTCCTTCATCAAGATCATTGATATATATTATAAACAACAACGGGCCCAAGACTGATCCCTGTGGAACGCCACTTGTTACTGATCCCCACTCGGATTTAACCCCATTTATGGACACTCTTTGCTTCCTGTCTGTGAGCCATGATTCGATCCACGAGAGCACCCTTCCCCAATGCCATGAGCTGCTACTTTCTTCAACAGTCTTTGGTGCGGAACTCTATCAAATGCCTTACTAAAATCTAAGTAAATAATATCAAATTCTTTTAGATTTTAGTAAGGCATTTGATAGAGTTCCGCACCAAAGACTGTTGAAGAAAGTAGCACCTCATGGCATTGGGGGAAGGGTGCTCTCGTGGATCGAGTCATGGCTCACAGACAGGAAGCAGAGAGTGTCCATAAATGGGGTTAAATCCGAGTGGGGATCAGTAACAAGTGGCGTTCCACAGGGATCAGTCTTGGGCCCGTTGTTGTTTATAATATATATCAATGATCTTGATGAAGGAATTACTAGTGATATGAGCAAATTCGCCGATGACACGAAGATAGGTAGGATAATTGATTCAAACGTAGATGTTAGGGAACTTCAGGAGGATTTAGACAAACTTTACTCTTGGTCAGAAAAAGTGGCAGATGCAGTTCAATGTAGATAAATGCAAGGTTCTGAAGCTCGGGAGTGTCCATAACCCTAGCACTTATAAGTTAAATAATGTAGAACTTAGCCATACAGATTGCGAAAAGGACTTGGGGGTTATGGTAAGCAGCAACCTTAAACCAAGACAGCAATGCCTAAGCGTACGTAATAAGGCAAATAGATTACTGGGATTTATATCAAGAAGTGTAAGCAACAGAAAATCCAGAGGTCATACTGCAGCTTTATACATCATTAGTAAGGCCTCACCTAGATTATGCAGCTCAATTCTGGTCTCCATATTACAGAATGGACATAAATTCGTTAGAAAACATTCAGCGTAGGATGACTAAATTAATACATAGCATTAGAAATCTTCCTTATGAAGAAAGATTGAAGACTCTTAAGTTACATTCACTTGTTAGACGAAGAATGAGGGGAGACCTGATCGAGGTGTATAAGTGGAAGATAGGTATTAATAAAGGGGATATTAACAAGGTCTTGAGGATATCTCTCCAAGAGAGAACCCGCAGTAATGGATTTAAATTAGATAAGTTTAGATTTAGAAAGGACATAGGAAAGTATTGGTTTGGAAATAGGGTAGTTGATGAGTGGAACAGTCTACCTAGTTGGGTTATTGAGGCTAGGACTTTGGGTAGTTTCAAATTTAGGTTGGATAAGTACATGAGTGGGAGGGGTTGGATTTGAGAGGGACTTGCACATCGGAGCATGTTTCTTGGGTGGCATTGAAAATTGGGTTGGTCAAATGTTTGTTAGTGGGATGAATTGTAAAGGACCTGCCTAGTATGGGCCAACAGGCTTGCTGCAGTGTTCCTCTTTTCTTATGTTCTTATGTTCTTATGTTATCGTGGTCAACAGCCTCAAAAGCTTTACTGAAGAAAGTTAATAAATTAGTTAGACAAGACCGGCCTCTTGTGAATCCATGCTGAGTATCATTAATCAAGCTATGCTTATCGAGATGGCTTCTTATAATCTCAGCTATAATTGACTCTAGTAATTTGCCTACAATTGAGGTCAGGCTTATTGGGCGGTAATTTGACGGTAAAGACTTGTCCCCTGTTTTAAAAATAGGAATTACATTAGCCATCTTCCACATATCAGACACTGCACCTGTTTGAAGAGATAAATTAAAAATATTAGTTAATGGTTCACAGACTTCCATTTTGCATTCCTTTAGAACCCTTGAAAAAACCTCATCAGGACCCGGTGACTTATTTTGCTTCAGTCTGTCTATCTGCTTCACAACCATTTCACTAATGACTGTGATGTTACATAATTTATCTTCTTCTGATCCACTATAAAAATTAATTACCGGAAAAATTATTAGTGTCTTCCTGTTAAAACCGAGAGAAAATAATTATTAAATCGAGCACATTTCATTCTCTTTGTCAGTAAGATGCCCATAGTTATTTTTAAGGGGACCTATCTTATCTCTGACTTTTGTTCTATAGACCTGGAAAAAACTTTTTGGGTTAGTTTTAGAATCCCTAGCAACTTTAATTTCATAGTCCCTTTTAGCTTTTCTTATCCCCTTTTTAATGTCCCTCTTAATGTCAATATACTGATTCATAAGATGACCCTCGCCTCTTTTGATACGCCTATAAATTCCTTTCTTATGCCCTAGTAGATATTTCAGCCTATTATTCATCCATTTTGGGTCATTTCTATTTGATCTAATTTCCTTATAAGGGATAAACGTTCTTTGATCAGCATGTATTGTGTTCAGAAAACTGTCATATTGATAGCTCTCTTCGTTACCCCAGTCAACAGATGATAAGTGTTCTCTAAGCCCATCGTAATCTGCTAAGCGAAAATCTGGGACTGTTACTGAGTTATCCCTACTATCATACTTCCATTCAATTCTACATGTAATTGATTTGTAAGTGCTTTATATTTATTTCTCATTGTTTTCTGTATGTAAAACTATAGTTATTCTTTAAAAAATGTATTTTTTTGTTAATATTTTTGGGTGTCTAGAACAGATTAATGGTATTTACATTATTTCTCATGGGAAATATTTACTTTTGTTTCTGTACATTTCAGATTTAGACTGACCTTCTGAAATGGATTAAGTACAAAATCTGGGGTTCCACTGTTACATACTTTAAGAAAAAGATGATAAATAAGTATACAAAATATGATTGTAATAAAGTTGGTAGAATTACCGACAATATGTAAAGTAAAAGGACACAAGTGCAACTAATGTGACATTTATTGTGGCAACGTTTCGCTCTCCAGGAGCTTTATCAAGCCATTACAAACAATACATGGACAAGATTGAGTTGATAGTTAGGTTTGCATATGTTGGTGGTAAATTTGAGTCCCAGACTCAGTGCTTGTTTCTCGTAGTCGGTTAAGGTGCGTGACGATAAGTTGTTTATCAGGGATTCGCGTCCCATTTCCTTCCATCGACTGTTAGTGCAAACTTCAGTACCTCTGCACTAACAGTCGATGGAAGGAAATGGGACGCGAATCCCTGATAAACAACTTATCGTCACGCACCTTAACCGACTACGAGAAACAAGCACTGAGTCTGGGACTCAAATTTACCACCAACATATGCAAACCTAACTATCAACTCAATCTGTGTCCATGTATTGTTTGTAATGGCTTGATAAAGCTCCTGGAGAGCGAAACGTTGCCACAATAAATGTCACATTAGTTGCACTTGTGTCCTTTTACTTTACAAAATATGATGTAGGGCATAATGACAGTAGTTTGTTGGACAATGTATTGGTAGATAAAAGACTGTTTGGTAGACTTCAAGATATATGTACATGGTTATAGAGGGGCCACAGATATATCAGATAACTTTTTAGTTGTAGCTACAGTGAGAGTAAAAGGTAGATGGGATACAAAGAAAATGGAAACAGCAAGTAAGAGAGAGGTGAAGGTTTATTAACTAAAGGAGGAGGTATTTAGGGAAAGATATAAACAACTATTGAAAGATAGATGAGCTAGTGAGAGTATCGGTAATGGGTTGAAGATCTGTGGGGTAGGTTTAAAAATGTAGTGTTAATGTGTTCAGCAGAAGTTTGTGGTTACAGGAAAGTGGGTGCGGGAGGGAAGAAGAGCGATTGGTGGAATGATGATGTAAAGAGAGTAGTAAAAGAGAAAAAAGTTAGCATATGAGAGGTTTTTACAAAGTAGAAGTGATGCAAGGAGGGAGGAGTATATGAGAGAAAAAGAGATGTTAAGTGGTGAAGCAATGTAAAAAGAGAGCAAATAAGAGAGTGAGTGAGATGTTATCAACAAATTTTGTTGAAAATATGAAAAAGTTTTCGAGTGAGATTAATAAGTTGAGGAAGCCTAGGAAACAAATGGATTTCGTAGTTAAAAATAGGAGAGGAGAGTTAATAAATGGAGAAGATGGAGGAATATTTTCAGGAATTGTTCAATGCTGATGAAGATAGGGAAGCTGTGATTCTGTGTTTACCTGGAGTTAACCTGGAGAGAGTTCCAGGGGTCAACGCCCCCTTGTCCCGGTCTGTGACCAGGCCTCCTGGTGGATCAGAGCCTGATCAACCAGGCTGTTGCTGCTGGCTGCACGCAAACCAACGTACGAGCCACAGCCCGGCTGGTCAGGAACCGACTTTAGGTGCTTGTCCAGTGCCAGCTTGAAGACTGCCAGGGGTCTGTTGGTATATAGGTGTATTGGTGTATAGGGGAAGGAGGAATAACATCTTGTAGGAGTGAGGAAGAGCAGTTGTGAGTGTGGAGTAAGTTCGTGAGGCAGTGTGCGTAAGGCAGCTGGGATTGATGGGATAAAGATAGAAATATTAAAAGCAGGTGGGGCTATAGTTTTGGAGTGGTTGGTGCTTTTATTTAATAAATATATGGAAGAGGGTAAGGTACCTAGGGATTGGCAGAGAGCATGCATAGTTCCTTTGTATAAAGGCAAAGGGGAAAAAAGAGAGTGCAAAAATTATAGGGAAATAAGTCTGTTTAGTATACCTGGTAGAGTGTATGGTAGAGTTATTGAAAGAATTAAGAGTAAGATGGAGAGTAGGATAGCAGATGAACAAGAAGGCTTTAGGAAGGGTGGGGAATGTGTAGACCAAGTGTTTACAGTGAAACATATAGGTGAACAGTATTTAACCCTTTCAGGGTCCGTGCCGTAGATCTACGGCTGTACGTTCAGGGTCCAAACCGTAGATCTACGCCATGAGCTCCGCTCACTCTGATAAGCTGTGAGTGGTAAATTTGGGCCTAGATATGAGAGAATACATCTATGTGGTATGTGTGCACCACATAAAACAAATCCTGCAGCACACAGTGTGTAATGAGAGAAAAAACTGAGACCGTGTTTTTCTATTAAAACAGCGACTTTGTAGTGTTTTTTCGTATGTTTTTTGCAGTTTTATTTGCGATTTCTTGGTCTCATTTGATAGAATGGAAGACATATTACAGAAATAGATATGATTTTGATTGGTTTTAGCAATGCAAATGGCTTGAAACTGAGCTCAAAATAGCGGAAATGTTAAATTTTTGCCAATGTTCGCTAGTAAACAAATGACCTCACACGTCTAATACACGCCAGCTGGTGGGTCTAATATGCATTCACAAATGTGGTGATGATATTTATACAGTTATTACAATATTGCTTAACAGTAAATCTTCTATTTTTTGGTTTGAATAAAAATTCATTATGTGAATAAAAAATCAAGATGGAATTTGTTTGTAAAGCCTCAAAACATAACTAATGAACAGAGGAAATGTTAGTTTAGTGCCAGGAATACCTACATTGTTTATTCTGGCCATATTTTGAAATTGGAATATTTTGAACTTTGTGTTAAATTAACAAAAAAAAGGCACAATACCGTGACTGGAACGATACACAAATAACCCGCATGTAAAAGAGAGAAGCTTACGACGACGTTTCGGTCCGACTTGGACCGTGTGACATTGTAAATGGTCCAAGTCGGACCGAAACGTTGTCGTAAGCTTCTCTCTTTTATGTGCGGGTTATTTGTGTTTTGTGTTAAATTGGCCAAATTACCAATTTCCGATCACTTTATTTTATAGTTGAAGCAGTTGACTTGGCGATTTCTTGTGCTCAGTCGATAGAATAGAAGTAATACTAGTGAAATAGCTAAGAATTTGGTCGACTGGAATAATGTAATTGGCCTAAAATGGGAGTCAAAGTCGGCAAAATCGCTGATTTGTAAATATCGCTGACGCATCAAAATTCGCGAGAGCATAAGTTCGTCAGTTTTCCATCAAATTTCATACTTTTTGTTTTATTACCTTCAGAAAAAGATTCTCTACCATTTCGTAGGAAAAAATAACAAAATTTTTTTTTGAAAATTCTTGGACTCTGGTGCACACTTTGAAATTTGGCCTCTGGACCCTGAAAGGGTTAAATAATGATAAAGAGGTTTCAGTGTCATTTATGGATTTGGAAAAGGCATTTGACAGGGTGGATAGGGGGGCAATGTGGCAGATGTTGCAAATGCATGGAGTAGGAGGTAGGTTATTGAAAGCAGTGAAGAGTTTTTACGAGGATAGTGAGGCTCAGGTTAGAGTATGTAGTTAAGAGGGAGATTATTTCCTAGTAAAAGTAGGCCTTAGATAAGGATATGTGATGTCACCGTGGTTGTTCAATATATTTACTGATGGGGTTGTAAGAGAAGTGAATGCTCAGGTGCTGGCAAGAGGTTTGATCTTAAAAGATATAGAATCTAACATAAAGTGGGAATTGTCACAGTTGCTATTTGCTGATGATTCTATTCTTTTGGGAGATTCTGAAGAGAAGTTGCAGAGGTTGGTGGATGAGTTTGGTAGAGTATGTAAAAGAAGAAATTTAAAGGTGAATATAGGAAAGAGTAAGGTGTTGAGGATAACAAAAAAGATTGGATATCAGCTTGGAGGGAGAGAGTATGGAGGTGGTGAATGTATTCAGATATTTGGGAGTGGACGTGTCAGCGGATGGGTCTATGAGAGATGAGATGACTCGCAGAATTTATGAGGGAAAAAAGGCAAGTGGTGCACTGAGGAGTCTGTGAAGATAAAGAACTTTATCCATGGAAGCAAGGAGAGGAAGATATGATAGTATAGTTATACCAATGCTCTTATGGGTGTGAAACATGGGTGGTGAATTTTGCAACAAAGAGAAGGTTGGAGACAGTGGAGATGCCATATGTGAGGGCAATATATATTATGAATATAATGCAGAGAATTCATAGTTTGGAAATTAGGAGGAGGTGCGGGATTACCAAAACTATTATTCAGAGGGCTGAGGAGGGGTTGTTGAGGTGGTTCAGACATGTAGAGAGGATGGAACAAAATAGAATGACTTTGAGAGTGTATAAATCTGTAGTGGAAGGAAGGCGGGGTAGAGATAGGCCTAGGAAAGGTTGGAGGGAGGGGGTAAAAGAGGTTTTGTGTGCTATGGGCTTGGACTTCCAGCAAGCATACTTGAGCATGTTAAATTGGAGGGAATGGAGAGAAATGGTTTTTAGGAATTGATGTGCTGTTGGAGTGTGAGCAGGGTAATATTTATGAAAGGATTCCGGCAGGCTGGAATTGAGTCCTGGAGATGGAAAGTACAGTGCCAGCACTCTGAAGGAAGTGTGTTAATGTTGAAGTTTTATAACTGTTGTATAAGCTTGTTTCTCGCAAGACAGTGATGGAGTGAATGATGGTGAAAGTCTTTCTTTTTCGGGCCACCTTTGCTTGGTGGGAAATGGCCAGTGTGTTAATAATAAAAAATAATGTTTATGGCAATAATGTTACTACAAGGTTCTGTAAATTTTGTAAAATAATTTGCTATTTTATTTGAAGGTTATTGGATGTTGGGCGCAAGACAGACAAGGCTGACACTCAGACGCTGAGCATGTGTGCTCAACACTTGCGCCGTCTCAACTCTCTTACTCATGCCGCTGAGATGTACAAGTAAGATCTACTTTCACTCTTCCATATACTCTCATTACCTTTATTTTCATATTGCAGGTAAGCTACTATTGCAACAGTTTTGTGCTTATGATGTCTCCTCTTCTATAATAAATTTTCCCTTGCTTATGGAACCTATGATTTCATTTTGCATTATTATCTGTTTGTTGCTACAAGAGCAGCATTAAGTTTGTGTTAAATCTTTAGTATTGAACATATTTTATAAATTCTTAGGTTATCCACTTGTTATAGTACGTTGACAAGTGTTACTTGTTGACAGTCCAAGACAGACTGAAACATTGTCTTAAGTTTCCTCTCTTAGCTGCGGATCATTTGTGTACACGACAGACAGACATCTCATAGCGTGTACTAGCATAGCACATTTTTAACCCTGATGGTCCCATTGTATCACAGCTTTGAAGCTAGTGTTGGTCCCGCCATAAGCTCAGCTCACTCAGATAAGCTGTGAATGGTAAATTTGGACATATATATGAGAGACTGGGTCTATATGATAAGTGTGCACCACATAAAAAAATCCTGCAGCACACAGTGCATAAGAAGAAAAAACTGCTAGTGTTTTTGGTTTTAAACAGCAACTTTGTGGTGTATTTTTGTATGTTTTTTATGGTTGTATTCTCGTTTTC
>NW_026509746.1:0-14162 GCF_026875155.1 Cherax quadricarinatus | reverse complement strand
ACAGTAATGGTGAGGATGGAGGTGCGTCCGGGAGACAGAATGGTGGGCTGGGGGGAGCTGTCCGGGGAGACGCAATGGTGGGAAGGGGGGTGCTCCCCCGGGAAAGTAAGGCGAGGATGGAGGTGAGTCGGGTGACATAAGGTTGGATGGAGGTGCTGCCCGGGGAACAAAAATGGTGGGAGGGAGGTATATCAAGGGAGACGTAATGGTGGGGAGGGAGGTGCTGTCCTGGGAGCGTAAGGGTGGGGCCCAGGTGCTGTTCTGGAGACAGTAATGGTGAGGAGGGGAGATGCTGCCCTGGAACAAAAATGGTGAGGATGGGGTGTGTTGGTAGAGGGTAATGGTGAGGATTTAGGTGCTGCCCTTGGAGACAGTAATGGTGAGGTGGAGGTGCTGTCCTGAGAGACATAATGGGGGGATGGAGGTGCTGCCTGGCAGTCAGTAAAGTACTCATGAAGGAATGCTTTTTAAAAAACCCTCGAGGGAGACAGGGCTTAGTGGGAAAAAAGTGTATCAAGGACTAAAAAATAAATATTAAAAACCCAGTATATCACAGGGGATACAAACAAGGGGACTCCACTAAAATAGTAGGATAAAATTCCAGAAAAACTGAGAAGCTCACTTGTTGTACTAGTGAGTTAGGAATGAGAAGGGAAAACATGCACAAACGGGAAAATACAGTCAAAAAAACCCCAAAGGAAAACGGAAACCAACCCTTGCACATACTTGCCTTTGTATCGCAGACATGGGAATCTGGAAAAACAGATGGGGGAAACTTTGACCCCAGAAAATGTCGTCCATATGAAAACAGAAATGCAAACTCCCTTCCGTAAGCTTTTTTCACCTAAATGTGTCCTTCTCAGTAAGGAAAGATGTGCTTAACTTAAATTCCCGGGGCACACATAAAAAGGGGGCAAAAAATACAAAACACCGGCCAGGGGAAAAAACCTGGGTCCACAGCCATCAAAGGGGAAGGGGTTTTTTAGTGCTGGGAAAAAAAAAAATGGCAGGAAATGGCAGAAACGTCCCCAAATCCAGTCTTTTCTGGAGTAAAACCCACAGTCGAGGGCCCCCACTCCAAAAAAACGATACAGATACAAAGGGCCGGAAAAAAAAAAAGTCCACCCCAGTCCCATCAGTCCGATAACATTTTTTTTGAAAATTACGGGTCTAAAGCCAAAACAAAAACAAAAATCCCTTTCACCAGGGGACTGCTTGCAGAGGCAAAGGAATGTTCTGGTTTTCCTGAACCCACATAAAGGATCACTTAGAAAACGAAATTTGATCCCAGGTTCAAAATATACGATGGAAGAGGAACAGGAAAAGGGGGGGGGGGGGGGGTTGTCTGTTATCGCGGCCTTGTTTGCAAGAATGAAATGCCTCAAATGAGTAGTGGACGTTTTCAGCAGTAAAGATCGAAAACCCAAAAACTATATTGGGGTAGTCTCAACCCCGGATGCAACTTCCAGCAATTCCCGAAACAGCTGTCAGAAAATTTACAACTGTCTGGAAAAAAACTACCCGCTCCTGCCCCAACACTTGCTCCGGGGGGTTTCAATTAAGGACCTAAAATGGAGGGAAAATAGAAAAATTTTTTGCATAATAACAAGAGGAGCTCTGATGAAAAATCACCTCCCGCGAGCTTTAAATTCTGCACAAAATTCAATTTAAAACCCGCAAATAATGAGCCTACTAGACTGGGGAATACACAGACCTCTCTTCACTAACAATGTGATTGATAAGAAATGTCACCATATCAAAAAAATATACTCAATCAAACTAATTGAGGGAGACATTAGCGTGGAGCCCCAGACCGAAAATGAGATTAGTCAAGGGGGCATTCACCAAAATTTAATTCAATAACAAAAAACATAAATGGGACCCCAAGTAAACCAAGTCCCAACCGAATAAGCTGGGGAAAATTTTACTAAAAACACAGCCCCCCTTATCCTAGACAGATTAACTTTGGGGGCATCGATGTATGCACAAGGCTTATTCTTTAAAAAATTTTGGGGAGTAGATGTAAAATAGAAAGGACAGGCGCTCCTTTTAAAGGGGACGATAAAGAATAACAGGCTGCTAAAAAGGCCAATATATCGAAATGCGTAGGGGGACACTGGCAGAGAAAAAGAAAACACGAACTTAAACCCAAAGAAATCTTTTGGGTTTAGGAATCGCAGGAAGAACTAAAAGCCATAACTGAAATCGAAAGAAACCCAAAGTATTTCTTTTCTTATGCCAAATCAAAGTCGAGAACAACATCCAGTATTGGGCCCCTACTTAAACAAGATGGGTCCTCCACAGATGACAGCAAGAAAATGGGTGAGCTACTCAAGTCCCAGTATGACTCAGTATGCCGCTAACCAGACTTAGAGTCGAAGATCAAAATGATTTTTTTATGAGAAAGCCACAGAATTTGGTTAACACAAGCCTATCTGATGTTATCCTGACGCCAAATGACTTCGAACAGGCGATAAATGACATGCCCATGCACTCTGCCCCAGGGCCAGACTCATGGAACTCCGTGTTCATCAAGAACTGCAAGAAGCCCCTATCACGAGCCTTTACCATCCTATGGAGAGGGAGCATGGACACGGGGGTCGTCCCACAGTTACTAAAAACAACAGACATAGCCCCACTCCACAAAGGGGGCAGTAAAGCAATAGCAAAGATCTACAGACCTATAGCACTATCATCCCATATCATAAAAATCTTTGAAATGGTCCTAAGAAGCAAGATCACCACCCATCAAGATACCCATCAGTTACACAACCTAGGGCAACATGGGTTTAGAGCAGGTCTCTCCTGTCTGTCTCAGCTACTGGATCACTACGACAATTTCCTAGATGCACTAGAAGACAAAAAGAATGCAGATGTAATATATACAGACTTTGCAAAAGCCTTCGACAAGTGTGACCATGGTGTAATAGCGCACAAAATGCGTGCTAAAGGAATAACAGGAAAAGTTGGTAGATGGATCTATAATTTCCTCACAAACAGAACACAAAGAGTAGTAGCCAACAGAGTAAAGTCTGAGGCGGCTACTGTGAAAAGCTCTGTTCCACAAGGCGCAGTACTCGCTCCCATCTTGTTTCTCGTCCTCATATATGACATAGACAAGGATGTCAGCCACAGCACCGTGTCCTCCTTTGCAGATGACACCCGAATCTGCATGACAGTGTCTTCCATTGCAGACACTGCAAGGCTCCAGGCGGACATCAACCAAATCTTTTAGTGGGCTGCGGAAAACAATATGAAGTTCAACGATGAGAAATTTCAATTACTCAGATATGGTAAACACGGGGAAATTAAATCTTCATCAGAGTACAAAACAAATTCTGGCCACAAAATAGAGCGAAACACCAACGTCAAAGACCTGGGAGTGATCATGTCGGAGGATCTCACCTTCAAGGACCATAACATTGTATCAATCGCATCTGCTAGAAAAATGACAGGATGGATAATGAGAACCTTCAAAACTAGGGAGGCCAAGACCATGATGACACTCTTCAGGTCACTTGTTCTATCTAGGCTGGAATATTGCTGCACACTAACAGCACCTTTCAAGGCAGGTGAAATTGCTGACCTAGAAAATGTACAGAGAACTTTCACGGCACGCATAACGGAGATAAAACACCTCAATTACTGGGAGCGCTTGAGATTCCTGAACCTGTATTCCCTGGAACGCAGGAGGGAGAGTATTACAACCCAGGAGTCCAAATGGCCTGTTATCCTGGGTGTAAAGGGAGCAAAATAAACACAGCAGAAAACTTTTGACTTATATTATCCTTCACCAATTTAGAACAGAAGTATGTGCACTATATACACTATGTACAGTGATAGGTATTAGTGCACTCCACGGTAAGCAAGGCAGAATAGAAGCCACTAGAGAGCAGACCGTGCTTCAACCAGCTCTAGAATGGGAATGACAAGGGAAGACAGGAGAGTGGTACCCAAATAACCTCTGCGATTCCCAAAACCATCTTGTCATTGGCTGGAACCTGGTTACTAGCTGAACGACGGAGCCCCATCGTCAACCCTCAGTCACCTGGTTCGCTGGTTGGAGGAGATAGCCTGTAAATGAGGTTGTGTACATGCGCCGAATATAGGTTACGTACTCTTTGCATGCCACGGAGAGATACAAGATTATATAAACCTGGAAAATCCTATAGGGACTAGTACCAAACTTGCTCACGAAAATCACTCACAACGATAGCAAAAGACTTGGCAGACGATGCAACATCCCCCCAATGAAAAGCAGGGGTGTCACTAGCACCTTAAGAGACAATACAATAATTCGGGGGCCCGAGACTGTTAAAATGCCTCCCAATACAAAAGGGGGGGATTACCAAAGACCCCTGCAGCCCTTCAAGCGGCACGGGGACAGCCCCTACAGTGGGGTACCTGAACACCGGCTGTGGCCGTAGTTTGGGTTTGCGGGCAGCCAGCAAAACAGCCTGGTTGATCGCTCTGATCCCCGAACCGGGTCACAGACGGGCCAGGGGGGGCGTTGCCCCAGAATTCTCTGCAGGAAAACTCCGTATATATATATACAACTATATAAATATTTATAAATATAAAATTATATATATATATATATATAAAATTTATATATAATATATAAATTATATATATATAATATTCGTCCGAAATTGTAAAATGGTAAATAGCAAGAACTCTTTTAAAATTTTAAATCCTTTCAAAAATTTTTTTTTGTACTTTTAAAAGATAATATTTTTCATTAATGTTAATGTAAAATTTTTTTAAATTTTGCACCAAAAGAATCTTAGAAAACTTCCCAAACCCTTATTATAACAAAAAAATTTTTTTAGCCTAACCCAACTAAATATTTTAGATTTTTTTTACAAAAATTTTTTAATACTAAACAAACACGTGAAATAATTTTTTTTCGTTAGTTCAGAATGTTTTTTGGCGAAATTATTGATAACAAATTTTCCTTGCCCAATGGAAAGTAGCTTTGCTTTTTTAAACCAAGATCGAATTCTCCCATTCGGCACGACATAATATATATAATATATATTTTTAATAAATATATATATATATATATATATAAATATATATAATATAATATATAATATAATATAATATATATTATATATATATATAAAAAATGAATAAGATCCAGTAAACGGGTATTTCAGAATATGCAAACACCACTCTGAAAGAAAGAGAAATTCCAAGGTTTTCGGACTACTCACATTAGTCACGAAATGTGAGTATCAAAAAGCATTTGGGAATTTCTCTATTCTTTCAGAGTGGCTGTTTTGCAATATATATATATATAAATCGTGAAACAATATTAAAAATGCCTGGTGAAAGACGTGTCAGCATGATAAGGAAGTATCGTAACGTTGCTAGGTAGATCTGCTGGGTACCCCTAGCTTTCCTAGATGGACTTAAGCTAGGAAAAGGGAGTTAGAGAGCTTGATCTAAGCATTGTAGACAAGCTTAATATCAAGTTTGGAAAAACGGGTCTAAAGTAGTTTTGTTTACTGGCTAAATCCGTTGTAATGTTGTTATGTATTGACGTGAAAAAGACGTGATATTGCTGATAATTGATGTGAAATTGACATGATAATGCGTCTATTGACGTGTCATTGGGTGTATTAAAGTGACTTTCCGTGATACGACGGATCATGCCCTAAGAGGATAAAAATGACAGAAAACTCACTTTACGAACACGAGGGCAGCCTCTGCAATATGGCTATACCTGGCAATACCGGATAATACCGGCATATACCTGGCTAATACCTGGCTAATCCCTGGCTATATACCTGGTATAACCTGGCTAAATTACCTGGCTATATACCGGCTAATCCCGGGCTATATACACCTGGTATATACGGCTATTACCTGGTTTATACCGGGCTTATCCCTTTGTAACCTGGCTATATACCTGGCAATACCGGGCTATATACCTGGCTAATACCTGGCTATATACCGGCTAATACACCTGGTATATCCGGGCTATATACCTGGTTATATACCTGCAAATCCCTGGCTTATACCTGGCTATATACACCTGGATATACGCTAAAACCGGGCTATATACCTGCTATATCCCTGGCTATATACCGGGTTTACCTGGCTTATACATGGCTATAACCGGGCAATAACCTGGCTATATACCTGGCTATAACCTGGCCCAAATCCCGGGGCTTTTTAAAACCGGGCTATATCCTGGCTATAACCGGGCTAATACCGGGCATAACCTGGCTATATACCCCTGGCTATATACTGGCTATAAAACCGGTATATCCCCGGGGCTAATACCGGGTATAACCTGGTATATACTGGCTATATACCGGGCTATATACACCTGGCTATATATTGGCATATACCGGCTAATACCTCTATAACCTGGCAAATATACCTGGCTAATACCTGCTATATACACCTGGCTATACCCCGGCTATATACCGGTTATAACCTGGCTATAACCTGGCTATATACCTGGCTATATACCCCTCATATACCTGCTATATCCCGGGCATATACCTGGTTTAAAAACCTGGCATATAGGCTATTACCGGGGTATATACCGGGCAAATTTACCTGGCTATTACCCCGGGCTATATCCCTGGCTATATCCGGGCATATACCGGCATATCCCTGGCTAAAACCCGGGCTTATACCTGGCTATATACCGGGCTATTACACCGGGGGTATATCCCCTGGCAAAAAGGCTATATCCCTGGCTATAACCTGGCTATATACACCGGGCTATATACCGGGCTATATACTGGTTATATACCTGGCTATTCCTGGAATATACCTGGCTATATACCGGCTATTACCTGGCTAATACCTGGCTATATACACCCTTTTATTCCTGGCTAAAACCCTGGTTATATCCTGGCTATATACCTGGCTAATCCCTGGCTATATACCGGGCTATAACCTGGCTAAACCCTGGTTTATAAACCTGGTATATCCTGGTATATCCGGCTATATACCTGGCTATAACCGGCTATATACCGGGCTAATACCTGGCTATATACCGGCTTATACCCCGGGCTATTACCGGGGCTAAAAAGGGCATATACCGGCTATAAACCGGGGCTATATACCTGGCTTTTAACCTGGCTAATACCTCTATATACCTGGCTATATCACCTGGTTTATATCTGGCTATACCCCTGGCTATATCCCTGGCTAAAAAATGGCTATATCACCTGGTTATATACCGGGCAAAAAAACCGGCATTACCGGCTAATACCTGGCTATTACCGGGCTATATACCGGGTATATCCGGGCTAATCCCTGGCTATATACCTGGCTTTAACCGGGCTTAACACCTGGCTATAACCTTGCTATATAACTGGCTAATCCTGGTATAACCTGGCTATATACCGGCAAAACCTGGCTATATCCCGGGCTAATACCTGGCATAACCTGGTATATACCTGGCTATATACCTGGTATTCCCTGGCTATATCCCTTGGGCTATTACTGGCTATATAACCGGCATATACCTGGCTATTACCGGGCTATATACCTGGCTATATCCCGGGCTATATACCGGGGGCTTTATCCCGGCTATATACACCGGCTAATCCCTTGCTATATATTTGGGCTATATCCCGGCATTACCTGGCATATACCGGCTTATACCGGGGCTTATACCTGGCTATATACCGGCTATATCCCTTTGGCTATATACCTGGCTAAACCTGGCTAAACCCTGGCTATATACACCGGGTAAACCTGGCTATATACCTGGCTATAACCGGCTATTAACTGGCTATAACCTGCTATATACCTGGCTATATACCTGGCAATATACCTGGGCTATAACCTGGCTATATCCTGGCTAATACCCCGGGCTATATATTTGCTATAACCTGGCTATATCCCTTGCTATAAACCTGGCTATATACCTGGCTATATCACCTGGCTATATACCTTGCTATTACCTGGTATTACCGGGTTATACCTTCTATATACCTTCATATCCTGCTATTTCCCTGGCTTATACCGGGCTATTTCCTGGATATACCTGGCTATATCCGGCTATAACCGGGCCCTATATACA
Source organism: Cherax quadricarinatus (assembly GCF_026875155.1). NCBI lineage: Eukaryota > Metazoa > Arthropoda > Malacostraca > Decapoda > Parastacidae > Cherax > Cherax quadricarinatus. The sequence goes on along the minus strand of NW_026509746.1, from coordinate 6,106 downwards.
CCGGGCTTTACCGGGCTATATCCTGGCTATATACGGGCTAATACCGGTATAACCGGCTATATCCTGGCTAATACCTGGCTATATACACCGGGCTAATACCGGCTATATCCCCTGGCTAATACCTGGCTAATACCGGGGGCTATATCCCTGGTATATACACCGGCTAATACCTTGCATATCCTGGCTATATACTGTTTTAAAAACCTGGCTATATCCCTGGCTATATACCCCGGGCATATCCCTTTTGTAATACCGGGCTATATACCTGGCTAATCCGGCATATACCTGGCTAATCCGGGCTTATACCTGGCATATCCCGGGCTATATACCTCTATATCCTGGCTATTCCCCGGGCTAATCCTGCTTATTACACGGCTATTACCTTGCAAAATTCCGGCTAATACCTTGCTATTCCGGCATATACCGGGTAAACACCTGGCATATCCCTTTGCTATATACCGCTATATACCTGGCTATTCCCTGGTTTAAAACCCTGGCTATATCCCTTCATATCCCTGGCTATATACCGGGGTATATCCCGGGCTATATACCGGGCTATAAACCGGGCTATAACCTGGTTTTAAATACCGGCTATTACCGGGCTATATACCTGGCATATACCGGGCTATATACCGGGCAAATACCTGGCTATATCCGGCTAATACCCCTGGCATAACACCGGCTTATACACCGGGGTATATACACCGGCTTATAACCGGCTATATACACCGGCTAATACACCTGGCTATAAACACCGGCTATATACCCCTGGCTATATACACCTGGCTAAATACCTGGCTATATACACCGGGCTATATACCTGGCTATAACCGGGCTATATCCCGGGCATATACACCTGGCTAATACACCTGGCTATAAAACACCTGGATATACACATGGCTAATACCCCTGGCTAATACCCCTGGCCCTTATACACCTGGCTATATACACCGGCAAAATTACACAGGCATATACACAGGCTATATACACCGGGCTAATACACCTGCTTACACCCCTGGCTATAACACACCGGCTTAATACACCTGGAAATATAACACCTTGCTTATACACACCTGCTATTACACCTGGAAATCACTCCTGGCTAATACACCCGCTATAACACCCTAAACACCCGGCTATATATCACCTGGCTAAAATACACACATGGCATATTACACCGGCTAATATACACCGGGCTATATACACACCTGGCTTAACACCCTCTATATACACCGGGCCCTTTCCACCTGCTATATACACACCTGGCTAATACCCCTGGCTATAACCACCGGGGCTATATACCACCTGGCATATACACCGGGCTAATACACCCCTTGCTATATACACACCTGGCTAATACACATCGGCTATATACACACCGGCTATATACACCCCTGGCTAAAAAAAACCCGGCTAAATACACACCGGGCTAATAAAACCCCTGCTAATACCACCGGGCTATAACCACCGGCTATATACACCCCTTGCAAAAAACCCCGGGCTATATACACCCCGGGCATTTACACACCGGCATAACCCCTGGCAAATTACACACCGGGCTATATAACCCGGGGATATCAACCTGCTTTTAAACACCTGGCTATATACCCCTGGCTATAACACACCGGCTATATCACCCCGGTAATACCACCGGGGCAATACCACCTGGCTATATACAACCGGGCTATAACCCCAACCTGGCTATTACACCCCCTGGCTATATACAACCGGGCTTATACTTTTGGCTATATAACCCCTTGCTATATACACACCTGGCTAAACCCCTGGCTATATACACACCTGGCTTATACCCCCGGCTATATATACCCTGGCTATATATACCCTGGCTATATACACCCCTGGCTATAACACGGGCTAATACACACCGGCTAAATACACCGGGTTTTAAAACCCACCGGGTATATAAAACCCTGGCTATATATCCTGGCTAACACACCGGGCAATATACACACCTGGCATATCACACCGGGCTATATACCCCGGGCTATCACACCGGGCTAATATACACCGGGCTATAACACACCTGGCTATACTCCGGCTTACACCCCGGGCTATATACACACGGCTATATTACACCGGCATATATACACCTTGCTATATACACACCTGGCTAATACACCTGCTATACACAACCTGGCATTCACACCTGGTTTAAAATTTTCTCACCTGGCTATATACACCCTGTTTATCCCAATCGGGTTAAATTACCCCCGGGTTATATACACACCGGGTTTATACACCCTGGTTAATAACCCCTGGATATATACAAAAACCCCGGGCTACTACACACCTGGTATATACACACCTAGCTATATACCACCTACTATATAAACACCTGGCTATATACACCCCGGGCTTATACACACCTGGCTTATACCACCGGGATATATACGCCCCACACATCTGGTTTTACACACACACGGGCAACACCACCGGGATCACTCACACCTGTCTAAAACCCAGTAGCGATCGGGGGAAAGGGGCGGGGCCAGGACTGAGTCTCGACCCCTCAACCCACAATTAATATACAATTAGGTGAGTACAACCTGCCCAAACACTTGCAACAAGGTACCCCGAGCTCAGAGGAAGTCTACGGGGAATGGTTGAGGGAAATCGACTGACGACACGGGGAGACAAAAGGGGGCGGGGGAGACATTATAACGACTACAAAAAGGGGGAATAGACAAGGGGGACAGAGATAGGATGCCCCAGAGGGGGACACGAAAAAAGGGGGTCACACCTGGAAGCTGAAGATCAGACGAGTAAAGGGGGACTTTAGGAAGTTTTTCTTCAGTCATAGAGTCTCAGGAAGGGAATAGCCAGCAAGTAAAAAGTAGTGGAGGCGGAACCTCATAGTTTTAAGAAGGGGTATGAAAAAGCTCGGGAAGCGAGAGAGAGGGGACCTAGTAGGGCCCTAGTAGCGATCATGAAAGGCGGGCCGGGAGCTGAGTCTCCCCCCCGAAACCCCACAATTAGGTGAGTACAATTAGGGGATACTACCCCTGGTTTAAAAACACACACCTGATACACCCCCCCACCTGGTTTACAACACCTGGCTATTCACCCGGGTTTTAATGCACACCGGGCTATATCACCGGGTTATACAAACCCTGGCATATACACAAAGGTATAACAAACCGGGCTACACAGTCACACCGGGCAAACGGGACACCTATAACACTCACACCTGGCTATCAACACCTGGGTCTACCCACCGGGGCCTAAAAACCACACTGACTACAACCACACCTGGCATACACACACCTGACTACACACTCACACCTGGCTATACAACACCGGTCTACTCACACTGGCATACACACACCTGACTACACACTCACACCTGGCTATACACACACCGGCTACACACTCACACCTGGCTATACAGACACCTGCCTACACACTCACACCTGGCTATGCACACACCTGGCTACACACTCACACCTGGCTATACACACACCTGGCTACACACTCACACCTGGCTATACAGACACCTGGCTACACACTCACACCTGGCTATACAGACACCTGGCTACACACTCACACCTGGCTATACAGACAACCTGGCTACACACTCACACCTGGCTATGCACACACCTGGCTACACACTCACACCTGGCTATACAACACCTGGCTACACACTCACACCTGGCTATACACACACCTGGCTACACACTCACACCTGGCTATACAGACACCTGGCTACACACTCACACCTGGCTATACAGACACCTGGCTACACACTCACACCTGGCTATGCACACACCTGGCTACACACTCACACCTGGCTATACACACACCTGGCTACACACTCACACCTGGCTATACACACACCTGGCTACACACTCACACCTGGCTATACACACACCTGACTACACACTCACACCTGGCTAAAATACGCACACCTGGGTCTACTCCACACCTGACTATACACACACCTGGCTACACACTCACACCTGGCTATACACACACCTGACTACAACTCACCTGGCTATACGACCCCTGGCTACCCACCACACCGGGCATACAACACCTACTCCCCGCCCCCCAGGTTATACACACACCTGGCTACCACAACACCTGGTATACACAACCTGACTACCCCTCCCACCTGGCATACACAACCTGGCTACCACTCCCCCCGGCATACACACCCTGGGTCTACTACACCGGGCTATAAACACACCGACTCCCACCAACCGGGCTATACCACACCTGACTAACCCCCACCTGGTATAACAACCGGGTTCTACTCACATGGCTAACCACACCGACACACACCCCCTGGCAAAACAATGGCTCACATCCCACCGGGCTATACACCACCTGGGTCTACTCACCCCTGGCTATAAACACACCTACTCCACACCACCCCTGGCAAACACACCTGACTACCCCCTCCCACCGGGCTTACACACACCTGGATCTACTCACCCCGGGATACACACCTGACTACACACTCCCACCTGGCTAACACAACCTGGCTACACACCCCCAAACCTGGCAACACACCCGGGGTCTACTCACACGGGCTATAAACACACCTGACTCCAACTCACAGGGGCTAACACCCCCTGACTACGCGCTCCCCCGGGTTATAACACACCTGGCTACCACTCACCTGGCATACACACCCTGACTACACACTCCCCGGGCTATACCCACCCTGGCTACAAAATTCCCACCTGGCTATCACACCCCCGGGGTCACCACACCGGGCTTAAACACCCCGGACCCCATCACACCTGGTATACCCACCTGATCACACTCCCCCCGGGCAATACAACACCTGGATCTACTCACACCTGGCTATAAAACACCGTACACACTCAACCGGCTATACACACAACACACACATAGCCGGCTACACATACACCCCCCTTTTTCCCCCCCGGGCTCCACTCCTTCCCCTGACCCTTCCCCTCCCTCTTAACCATCCCCCTCCCCACTTTCTCCCTCCTTCCCCCCCCTCCCTCTCACCCCCCCCTTGTTCCCCCTCTTTCCCACTCCCCCTCCCACATATCAATTCTTTTCAATTCAAATTTATTCTCTAAAAGGGATTACAATCTGATTTTACAAAAATTTTGGTTATTTTTTTGGTTTCATTAGTAAAATTGTGATTACAGGGTACCACTAAAACCCCTTTAGCTGTAGGCATTTGGGGCATACTTTAGTTTTTTTTTAAATTGTAAAATATTACAAATTATGGGGAAAGTTGTATTATGGAAGTGACAAAAATACTATTTGTGTTTCGTGAATGTTTTTGTTTTGGCCAGTATATGTTTCAGTATTGGAGTATCACAGGGTTCATTATTTTTTGCTTTGGGTTAATATTTCTGTTTATGGTCAAATGATGGCAGTGTAATGTGAAAACCCCCGGGGGGTTTTTTTTTGTTTGTTTAGGGGGTGTATCAGGGGAAGAAGTTTTCTAAAGGAGTTTTGAAGGGGATGAAAAGTGTCTGCAGTTTGAGTTCTCAGGTAGGGGATTCCAGATTTTAGGGCCTTGACTACATTGAATTTTTTTAAAAATTTAGTCGGGGCCCGGGGAATGTCGTAGAGATGTTTGTCTGGTGTTATGCCTGTGGGTTCTGTCCAACTATTTAAAAAGCGTTTTTGGTCAAGGTTGATATTAGAGTTTAAGGCCCTGTAATATAGATTGCACAGTGTAAATGTGGGGTGTAAGAAATGGGAGTAAGTTTTGATTTTGAAAGTGGGGGGGTGTGCTGCCCGGGATGGGGTTTAGTGATTTTTTACTGCAGCTTTTTTTTGGGGTTTTTATTGGTTTGGGGTGTTGCGCAGTTGATCCCCCAAACACAAAAGCTAGGTTTAGGTATGGATAAATAAGTAGTGGTATAGTGGGGAAGGGCATTTTTTTGGGACGTGTATCGTATCTTGGGAGGATCCCCAAACCGTTTGGAACTTTTTTGGCTATTCTGGATATAGGGCTGAAACAGGTTTTTTCAAGGTATAAGCCTGGAATTTCCCCCCTTATTTTTGGTAATTAAGTGTTTTTCAAACTTAATGTTAATTTTTGCTTCCCGCTCTGCTACCAAACATATATAAGTTTTGTAGTTTTTAAGGGGGT
>NW_026509745.1:0-13131 GCF_026875155.1 Cherax quadricarinatus | reverse complement strand
TGGGGGAAAGGGCCATTCTTGGGTTTGGTGACTCTCAGGTAAGAATAGGACCGTGCTTTTGTAATGGAATAAGAAGATGAGAGTAGGTGGCTTCCCCGGGATGGGTTTTTGGGGGACATTGTCAACAGGCTGGAAAATATCATGTCAGGTAATGGGGAACAACCCCATTATCGGTCTCATGCTGGTGGAAATGATATTGGGAAGGGTAGGAAAAGACTGCTAGATAAGTAAGGTCAGCTATAGATTTCATTAAGTCTAAGGGGGGGATCCCAATCATAGTAGCTCTTGCCTAAAAGGGGGGTAGGAATTGAAGGTTGTGGGGGCAATTGGTGTAAATTGCGGGCTAGACAGTACGAAGGGAAAAATTGCAATCCCTTTCAGCCCAACTGGAAAACTTTTATGGCAACATGATATGTATGCAAGGGGAGGGGGACATCTCTCTGGGGCTGGGGGGGGGGCACTTGCAGACTCGTTTGAGAAGGCCATTGGTGAAATCCTTGTTTTTTAAACGATGAAGTATGGTATGGGTTTTGGGAAAAAAAGCAGGTTGCAACACTTGGGTTGGAAACAGTAAATGTATAAAAGGCATTCGCATGAATTTATAAAAAAAAGAAAATAGATCAGGTCAAGACAAGGGGGGACAGCAGGGGCAGCAAGGGACTAGCCCCCTTAAGGTTTTATATACAAAAAGCAGGAGTGTAAAAAATAAGATGATAATAAGATTAATGCAAGTGCAGGAAACAAGATTTTATTGCTATAACAGAGACCGGGCTCAATCTGAAAAGGAGATCCCCTCTGAATGTACATACAAGGCTATAAATTATTCCACACTGACAGGGTCAACAGGAAAGGTGGGGAGTAGCGATGTATGTTTAGAAAAATTTAAAATTTGTTGTGTTAGAAAAGTTTAAATTAGAAGGTCAGCCCTGAATCGTTTGGTTACAGTTCTCGGGGGGCCGAGAAAAATAATTTTGGGTGTGTTTACAGGGCCCCCAAATCTTGTTGGGAGTGATAAATTTCCCTAGGGACAAATTTTTGGGAAAGGCTCTCATACGAAAATGTTGTGCAATTGGAGATTTCAATATAGACAGATTGACTGGAAATTTGAAGGAAATTTAGAGCAGGTGCTTTTTTAAAACGATCCGGTTGTTTTTTTAAAACTTTGTGACAGAGCCAACTGGGGGAAATAACCTCCTTGACTTGTTCTTGCCATGGGAAAAACACAAATTTAAATAATCTTGAGGAAATGATGACTTGGGGAAAGTGATCACAAATCACTATTTTAAATATCATAAAATTCCCCCTAATAAGGGAATCAAGCTCCGTCCTGACTTTTCGCTTGGCTGATTTCATAGGATGAAAAAATTATTAGGTGGGCTGAACTGGAATGACCTGAAAAAGGGTCAGGTAGGTGGTGATGGTTGCCGTTGGCTTTCCGGGATGTTCTAGCTGCTCAGTCAAATTATGTTCCAAATGGGGAAATCAATCAAACAAAAATGATCCAAAAGGGATGAACAAAAAATTAAAAATCTGATTGGTAAAAAAAGAAGGCATATATAGGCAAATAAAAAGGGGAGAGGGGAAATGAAAAATCGATATTTTAGTTAAAGAGGGGAAAAAAAAAGGGGATTAGAAAAGCAAAAAAGAGATTATGAGGTTAAAGTTGAAAGGAATCAAAGACAACCCAAAAGGGTTCTTTCAGGGATACAGAAGTAAATCAGGGACAAGATTGGCCCCCTCAAAAATTCCTCGGGTCAGCTCACTGACTTTTAAAGGGAAAAATGAGAATTTTTTAACCATCTTCCTCTCATTTTTACACAGGAGGTACCAGCGATATTCCAGTAAGAAAATTAGTAGAACAGGGCGATAATAAACTTGCCCTATTAGGGTCACAAGTGGGTGGGCCTTAGGCAAAAAATAAAATTAAAACCTAACAAATCCCCCGGCCCTGTGAACTTATAAGGGTTCTAAAGGGAAAGTAAAAAAGGGCTTACACCCCTTTGGGAATCTTTTAACATTCACTACAAACTGGGATGGGGCCGATAAGTGGAAAATGGGAAAAGTGATACCTTTTTCAAAACAGGTGACAGGTCCCTTTGCTTCGAATATAACCAAAAGCCTAACCTCCCTATGGGGGAAAATTTTTTGGAAAATAATTGCCGAGGCAGTTCGTAGCCACCTTGAAAAAAAAAATTAAACAACGAATCTCAGCATGGTTTTACAAAGGGGGGTTCCTGCCTTTCGAATTTATTAACTTTTTTCACTAAGGATTGAGGATAATCTGGTAATGAAAATGATATTTTGTTATGGATTCATAAGGGTTTTACAGGGTCCCACATCAGAGACATTGAGGAAAATTAAAGCCATGGAAAGGGGAGAAATTTTTTTCCCGGATGAGGATGGTTGACAAATAGGGAGCAGGAGTTTTCATAAATGGGGGAAAACGAGTGGGGAGTGCCCGGGGGTTTCCACAGGGGTCGTGTTGGGCCCCTGCTGTTCACAATCTACATAAACGACATAATGAGGGGGATAAAAAAAGGGGACACGGCAAGTTTTTCCGATGACACCAAAAAGGCCGTCGAATTCATTTAGAGGACATTGAGCACTCCAGGAAGATTTGAAAGACTGATGCATGGCGGAGAATGGCAGATGCAGTTTAATATGACAAAAGCAAAGTTCAAATGTTGGGGCAGGACAAAAACCTGCCCATATAAACTAAATAATGTAATCTTAATATTACGGATTGCAAAAAATTTAGGGGGTTTTGGTTAGCAGTAATCTGAAAACCCAAAACAACAGTGCATAAATGTTCGCAATAAAGCAAAAAGAATCCTTGGGTTTATATCAAGAAACATAAATAATAGGAGTCCTCAGGGGTTCTTCAACTCTAAAACTCCTTGGTTAGGCCCATTTTGATTATGCGCACAGTTTTGGTCACCGTATTACAGAATGGGGTATAAAATTTCTCTGGAAATTGTACAAAGGGGATGACAAAGTTGATCCCTTGTATCAAAAACCCTTTCCCCTATGAGGTTAGACAAGGGGCCCCTGAAACTGCACTCTCTAGAAAGACGAAAAATTAGGGGGGATATGATTAGGTGTAAAAAATGGAAGACGGGAAAATAAAAAAAAGGGGGATGTAAATAGTGTGTGAAAAATCGGGCCTAGCGGGAAAATTTTGCAGCAATGGTTTTAATTTGGAAAAATCAGATTCGGGGAAGGGGATATAGGAAAGCGGTTTTGGAAATAGGGGTTGTGGATGAGGGAACAAACCCCCGTACCTTTTTATAGAGGCCAAAAAGTTGGGGGTGTTTTAAAAAATAGGTTGGATAAATACATGGGGATGTGGGTGGGTGTGGGGTTAGCATAAAAAAAGGGCTTGGGGCTCCCAAAGGTCGGTTGCCTTTGTTCCCCCCTTTAAATTTCAATGTGACCTGACCGGGACTGGTTTGGGGTTTGCTTGGTTTAAAAGCCGGTGGGGGAACTTGGCCCGGGCCCGCATGGGCCATTTGGGCCCTTTTGCAGTGTTCCTTCTTTCTTATGTTCTTATGTTCTTAAGCCACTGTGGGGCCCAAAACTTTTTCCTGAAAAGTTTCCCCATATGCGGGCATAAGTGTCCCCAATTTTTAAAACCCTTTGGGTTTTTTCAAAAAAATTAAATCCCCAATGCAGACACGGAAAGGCATCATGGGGTTTTGGGTTACAAAGAATTTTAAACCCAATTTTAAACCCTTTTGGGAGAAGACCTCCCTTGACTAGGGGGATGGTACCACTATGACCCCCCCTCCTTTCTGCTTCACGTAAACTAAATACAGTATATAAGCCACGTCTACGGCCTATGCTGTCATTCTAAAAGTTGATGGACGGGGAAAAAATCGATCCGGGTTGGGGGACTGTTTTACCTCATTCTCTCCCTCTCCTTAGGGCCTTTCCTTTTGTTTTTGGGGATGTTTAAAGGCCACTGTTGGGGGAAAACGTTTCCTGAAAAAAGTTCCCCTATGCTGCATAAGTGTCTAAATTTTTTCAACTTGTCTTTTTTAAAAAACCATTCTCAAAACTGTCAGACACGGCAGCATCATGGGGCCCTTGTTAAAAAGGGAAAATTCTTCAACACTTGTTAAACCCTTTTGGGGCCCCAAGCCTATTTCGACTAGTGGATGGTCCCCACTTTTAAACCCCGCCTCCATCGTTCACGTACCCCCAAAAACCCGTATTAACCCCACGTCTAGGGGCCCTATGCTTTTAATTCTCAAGATTGAGGGAAATAAAAAAAAAAAACACATCGACTCCGGGTTTGGGGGGACTGATTCCCTCATTCTCCCCCCCCTCCCCTTACCCCTTCCCTTTTTTGTAGGGGACTGATGAAGCCACTGTGGGGGGGAAAACGTTTCCTGAAAAAAAGATTCCATTTTGCTGCGTAAGTGTCTCAATCTTAAATTGTCGGTTTTTCAAACCATTCATCACAACTGTAGCCCAGGCAGCATCATGGGGGTCTTGTTACAAAAAATTTTTCCCAACTTGTTAAACCCTTTTTGGACGAAGACCTACTTCGACTAGTGGATGGCCCCATTTAGGGACCCCCCCCCCCCCCCAATCTGCTTCAGGGTCACCTCACTACAGTATATAAGCCAGGGTTCGGCCCTATGCTGTACATTCCAAGATTGATGGACTAAACAAAATCGACTCCAGGTTGAGGGACAATTCCCCTCATTTCCTCCTCCCCTTTACGCCTTCCTCTTTGTTTTTGGGACTGATGAAGCCACTGTGTGGCGAAAGTTTCCTGAATAAAGATTCCTATGCTGCAAAAGTGTCTCAACCCTTAAAACTTGTGGGTTTTTTAAAAACCCTTTCCCACACAACTGTCAGACACGGCAGCTTTCATGGGGTCTTTTTTACAAAGAATTTTTTTCAAAATAGTTAAACCCTTTGGGGACGAAAAACCTACTTCGACTAGTGGATGGTCCCCACTAGGGACCCCGCCTCATCTGCTTCAGCCCCTTTCACTACAAAATATAACCCCACGTTTTAAGGCACTATCTTTTAATTTTTTACAAGATTGATGGACTAAAACAACCCGACTCCGGGTTGGGGGGACTGTTTAAACCTCTTTCCCCTTTCCTCTCCTTACGCCTTCCTCTTTGTATTGGCTATGAACCCCACTTTTGTGGCAAAACGTTTCCCTGAATAAAGACCCCATATGTTTGCAAAAGTTTCTAAATTTTTCAATTGTCGGTTTTTCCCAAACCATTCATCAAAACTGCCCAGACACGGAGTTTCAGGGGGTCTTGTTAAAAAAGGAATTCTTCAACACTTGTTAAACTTTGGACAAAAAGACCTATTTCCCAAACTAGTGGGGGTTTACCATTTGGGCCCCCGGGCCTCCACTGCTTCACGTCACCCCCACTACCTATATAAGCCACGTCTACGGCCCTATGCTGTACATTCTACAAGATTGATGGACTGAACACATCGACTCCAGGTTGAGGGACTGATTACCTCATTCTCCTCCTCTCCTTACGCCTTCCTCTTTGTATTGGACTGATGAAGCCACTGTGTGGCGAAACATTTCCTGAATAAAGATTCCCATATGCTGCATAAGTGTCTCAATCTTCAACTTGTCGGTTTTTAAAACCATTCATCACAACTGTCGGGTTTTCAAACCATTCATCACAACATGTCTGACCTCACTAGGTCAAGGCATTAGCCTAAGCCGGTGGGGAGAATTGGAGCTGCCTCACATAGACCAGTAGGCCTGTTGCAGTGTTCATTATTTCTTATGTTCTTATGAAGGCAAATATTCTATTAGTGGGATGGATCTATGAAGGACCTGTCTAGCATGGGCCAACAGGCATGCTGAAATGTTCCTCCTTCCTTATGTTCTTGTGTTCTTAAATGAGCGAAATCCCATAAGAACAGTATGAGTCAGTGTTCAGCAACTCACTAAATGACAGCAAGGCAAAAAAAATGCAGAATATTTTTCATCCAGCAGGAGGGTTGCCCAGAGCCAACGAACTGACATTAGTACAAGAACCCATAAATTTCAAAAAAGAAATGAACAACATGCCCACTCACTTGTAGCCCAGGACCAGAATCATGGACAATGGCATTATTTATAAGGAAGTTGCAATGTACCACTTGCATGAGCTCTCAAGTATTCTTTGGAGAAAGAGCTAGATCTAGTTGAAATACCAGAGACATTAAAAAGTGAAGAGACAACTGTTAATAAAGTTATTAACACCTGTTTGTTAAGTAGTATGAAGGTAACTTTAGTAGTGTCTTGGTTCAATTTACCTAGATTGGTTATGAGAAAAGTAGGGTAGTGGTCTGTGGTGTTGTCTGTGATCATTCCTGATTTTAAAGGGTATATTGTGTTAGTCCAGATGTGGTTCAAATAAGGAGAAATACTTGTCTTGTAACGGTTTTGTTATTTTTGTAGCAACCAAGCAGCTACTCATAGTGTTGAGAATTCGGTTAATTTTGGGTCCTGGTTGTGTAGTAGATTTATGTTGAAATCTCCTGTGAGCAGCAAGTGGTCTGTGTTGATATGTGCATCAGTCATCATGTTTTCTAAAATTTGTGATACATTCAAGTTGATCAGAGTAGTATATAGCTGTTCCACTCGATTGCTGATGCTTCTACAGTTGTGTATGGTTGTGTAACCAGGAGTGTCATAAACATCTGTATTACCCAGCTTTAGCCAGGTTTTGGTGAGTGTGATGATTGACATACTGGTATGCAGAGAATTGAGGTAATGCTGACTGAGGTCATCATAAATGTTAGTTGTCTACATCTGAGACCATCCGTAATTAACTAGTAATGTGTATGCTTGATCTGCTGTTACAATAATTATATTTGCTGTTCAATGGCATATAAGTTGTTAATAAAAAAGGTGGAAATCAGGATCACTGTTTTTAACCATAAGATGAGTGTGCTGCTTTTGGGTATCATGGAGCCATCCTACCACTGTTGTCGTACTCAGGAGACTGCACTCTCCTGTCTCTGGCATCGGCCATGCCAGCTTGAACCAGTGGGTTATCTCAAGAGAACGACATCCTATTTCCTGTCAATGAGGTTTCTTAGCTCCTTTATTTCAGGTTCTGTTACTTTCTTTGAGATTTGCTGGTATACAGTGAGGCTCGCAGTATTTACATCCACCGATTGCCGTCGCCTACCTAGTCTTACTTATCCTTCCCTTCTTTTGCAATGAACCTGCCTTTGACTTACACTCACTTTTTATTTGTTTCAGCATATTCTCAGTGCCCCACAGTGCAGCATGATCTGTTGGTTTAGGGCTTGTATTTTTGATTATGTAATATAATATATCATTTATATTTGTACGAATAATTCACCAGTGGGAGGCCTATGAAGATTTTGATAAAGGTTAAACCAAAAAGAAGAAAGTTGGTTATGGAAGAATTGTTTTTGATATTGGGGAACGAATTCAGCACTGGAAACAACCTTTAGGAATGACATAAGTGTGAGTACTGGAGGGTTCCACTGTATATCGTGACTGGAAAACTTCTTTAATTTCTTTTACTCCTTTACGATTTTAATGACAATTGTATTTAGTGAAAACATAATATACAAACAATTTTTTTTTGTTTTTCTTTAGATCAATATGTTTGTGTTGGTAATGGTAGAATATTGTATTACACTGCTCTTGTTTCTGTTACAGAAGTATTTTTGTGGAAAAGATTACTGGGGTTGAATCGTCCTAGACATTATATCACCAGTGTACGTCAAACCAAACATCTGTTTTGTACAACAAACTGATACTGCAGAAGTATTTTCTGGTACACTTCCAGGTTGTTATCTTCAATAGACATTATATCACAAGTACATCAACAAACATTGTTTTGTACATCAACTGATACTGCAGAAGTTTTTTCTGGGAAAAATTCCAGGTTGTTCTTCCTTGACATTATATCTCCGCCCCCAAGGGTACATCAACAAACATTCTGTTTTGTACAACAACTGATACTGCAGAAGAGTGATTTTCTGGAACGATTCCAGGTTGTATCTTCCTTGATATTATATCTCCGCAGTACATCAACCAACATCTGTTTGTACAACAACTGTACTGCAGAAGCTATTTTCTGGAACACTTCCAGGTTGTACCTTAATGACACTATTACTCGGTATTGCATAGAATAACAACACTTGTGATTCCTGATCAGTTTTTTACAATGGTCTGGGTAATATTTAATAAAAAAACATTTTTCATAAATAGAATTCTATCTAAAAATTGCATTGTAGTTCAAAGAATGTAATACAAGTTAGTAATGCTGAAGTTAAGAATTTTCAGAAAATATGTGTTTTAACATAATTACGAAATAATAATAATAATGTTTTTCAGTATATCTGAGAGTTCTAATATATACGTCAATCTTTTTTACATTTCTACAAAGCAAAAAATAATCATTGGCGAATCCTTTAAGTTCAAAAAAAATCTTTAATTAGAGCTCATAAGTGGAATAGTTTTGTAACTGAGAACATATTTATGAGGAAAACTGTTTCTTCGTGGCTAAAATAGTTTAAAAGAGTTAAATCTGTGAAATATGCATTAGAGTATGTAAGAAAGTTAATGATACCACTGTTGTATAACCTAATATTATAAAATGAAATTTTTCTTTGAGAGTAAAAATATGGAAAAACATAAGGAAATTAAACCTATCAGTGTTCAGAGTGTCATGAAATGTTTTATGAAAAAAGGCAAGTCTTGTGAAAACATATGCGAGTACATACAGGATATAAACCATTTTCACTGTTCCGAGTGTTCTGAAATGTTTTACTGAAAAGGCTACTTATGAAAAACTATGACGAGTACACTCAGGGAGATAAACCATTTCATTGTTCAGAGTGTCTGAAATGTTTTACTTATAAAAAGGCAGTCTTGTGACACATATGCGAGTAAACAGATACGGGAGATAACCATTTCAGTGTTCAAAGTGTCCTCAATGTTTTATTGAAAAAAGGCACAGTCTTGTTGGAAGATATTGCGAGTGCACACATGAGATAAACATTTTCCAGTGTTCAGAGTGTCTGAAAGTTGTTTTACTCATAACAATTAGCAGTCATGTGAGAACATATGCAATACACACAGGTGGAGTAAAAATAAACATGTTCAGTGTGTCAGGGTGTTAAAGTGCCTGAAATGTTTTCTCTCAAAAAGGCAGTCTTGTGAGCACAAATGCGAGTACCATACTGGAAATAAAACATTTCAGTGGTTCAGAGAGTGTCTGAAGTATTTTTCTCAGAAAGGGATGTCTTGTGACACATATGCGAGTGCATACGGGGATAAACCATTTCAGGTTTCAGAGTTGTCTGAATGTTTTACTCACAAAGACCATCTTGTGACACATTATGAAATCACTCAGAATAAAAACCATTTCAGTGTTCAGAGTTGGCTGAAATGTTTTGCTGGAGAAAGAATGCTATCTTGTGAGAAACATATGCAAGTACACACAAGAGAGATAAGCCATTTCGTGTTCTGAGTGCTGAAAATGTTTTCTCAAAAGACATTTGTGACACATATGCAAAACAGCTCAGGATAAAACCATTTCAGCGTTGGTTCAGAGTGTCTGAATGTTCTTACTCAAAAAGGCACTCTTGTGAACATATGCAAGTACACAACAGGAGATAAACCATTTCAGTGTTTGAGTGTCTGAAATGTTTTACTCAAAAAGACATCTTGTGGACACATATGCAAATACACACAGGAGATAAAACATTTCAATGTTAAGAGTGTCTGAAATGTTTTAATCAAATGGCAGTCTTGTGAAACATATGTGTAGTACATCAGGAGATAAAAACATGTTAGATTCAATGTATCAGGATTATTTTAGTTATATACACATGAGATATAAATTTTTTTTTATTATTAACTCAATGGCTGTTTCCCACCATGGTATGGTTGGCTTGTTAAAGAAAACCTTCATCATCATTCGCACTCCATCACTGTCTTGCCAGAGGTGTGCCAACATAAGAGTTGTTAAACTGCACCATTAACACCCTCCTTCAGAGTGCATGTAACTTGCTTCCCATCTCCAGGATTCAAGTCTGGCCTTCTGTTTGTTTCCCAGAATCCTTCATAAACCCATACCACAGGCAGGAAGATAGAACCTATGATCAGAGAAGAGTCATAAAATGCCAGCCCAATGGCACTAGCCACTGGGCCAGCTGGCAACAATAAGATTCGTCCAATAGGCATTTTATACATCATAGGAAGGTTAGCATAGGCACCACTGTGACGACAAATGAAAAGTTTTTGCAGACGAATCTCCCCACCAACGTGGCTGTGACTTAACTCGAGCTCAAAGCCATCAGCATGAATCACATTGGTGCCTATGCTAAATCTTCTATGGTGTTTAATAACCTAGAGTTAGATGAATCTATTATTAGCCAGTTGGCCAGTGGCCTCGTTGCATCCTGGTCGAGTTATTATGACTCTCTGATTGCGGGTCTCTCCCTGCCCGTGGTATGTTTGTTCGCAATCTTGCCATTACGATTTCATGAGTATGATGACAGGTTTGCAGGGACTTGAGCTAGAGTTTCATTGCAGCCAATGCTTGGTGGGGATTTGTCTGTAAAAAGTTACATTTGTGGTCACATGGTTTCTGTGCTAACCTTCGTATGTCGTATAAACATACCTAGACGACTGAATTTTATTGTAGCCAGCTAGCCCTGTGGCTAGCATGGTTGGTCTGGGAGTTTTTATGGCTCTCTGATTACGGGTTCTAACCCCATCCATGGTTGGGTCTGTTGGCAATCATGTCATTTAAATTTCGTGAAGTCCATCATAATATATTACCTTGCTTACACTCCACCAGCAATCAGTCCTTAGATAGACCATTTATCTCATTCACTCCTGTCTACCACACTCATGCATGCTTGCTGGAAGTCTAGCCCCTTTCACACAAAATTCCTTTACTCCTTCCCTCCAACTTTTCCTAGGTGGACCTTACCCTGCTTCCATGTGGAGTTTCAATGATAACATAAAATAGACATTTTTATTATAAAAAAAATTGGTGAATATAAACACTTACACATGAAATCAATTCAACTTGAAGCAAAGAAATGAAAAATGAAATAATAAAAAATCAGTGACTCTAAGCTAATATGTACACAATACGCAGGGCCCGGCCCGCCCGCTTAGCGGGAGTTTCACTTTACGGGTTCGCTATATGGTCATTTCAAATTATGACCAAACTCGCTATCGGCTCCCCCCACCTGACTTTCTAATACAGTCACGGTTGCCCTATCCTGTTTGTTTACATTCTTCGTGGGGGGGAGCTCAGTAAGAACTAAGTCTTCTCCATTTTGTCTGGAAAACTCCAAAATTTCAAAATGTTTTTTTAAAAGTTATTTCATATTTTAAATATACTCTGATAATTATACTTTGCTATACCTGTACTTAAATAAACTTACACACTGTGCTGGCGTTTGTAGTAACATTAAAATCTAGTAAGAGTGTCTTATGCTCCAGACGTCATATTAGTAATGATAATAATATCATCGAGTCTCATTTAAATGTCGTATATTACGTATAAATACACATTTTCATTAATCCATCTATGATATTTTTTCTAAATTATATAATAACTGCCCGGGATTGGCATAACATTAAAAAGATGATAAATACACCCCCAATAGAAATAAATAAACATAAATGAGTTGAGATGTGGTAGCAGACGACTTGACAAGTGACGCCATATTAGAAAATAATAATAATAATAATCATCGAGTCTCATTAAATGTCGTATATTACGTTAATATACACATTTTCATTAATCCATCTATGATATTTTTTCAAAATTATATAATAAACACGATACATAACATAAAAAGATGATAAATACACCCTACAATAGAATAAATAAACATAAATATGAGATGTGGTAGCCAGATAACTTGTACAAGTGATGCCAAGAAAAACATTTTCTCTAATCTAACATAAGAGAAAATGTGTTTAACTGGGGGTAACTGTAGAAAATTATTCCTTTCGTATGTTTTGTAAGTAAGTTTATTCAGGTATACACAAATACAGTTACATAGATTATCATACATAACAACATATGTGTAGAGAACCTAGGATAACCCAAAAAAAGTCAGAGTGACTTATTTCCATTGCCTTCACTCAGAGCATCATTTCTTCTCAAAATGATGTTACATGAGAATGGGAGTGTTCTTCTTTATTTATTCTACCGTATCAATGTAGAGACAACCTGTACACAATGTAACTTGTACACAAACCAGACGTGTACACTTTGTTTACAAAACTTACCTTTGCCTGGTTTGTTTACATAACTCTGCGCCTGTCCCCTCTCATGTACTCATTCTTTCTCTCTCTCATTTATTCGTTTTATCTCATTTACTTACTCCTGACCCTGCATTAAGACTACAAATATTTTAAGGTAAGTAATGAGTGAACTGTATATACATTTTATCGCTCTGGGATGCTTAAATGTAGTAGAATATTATGTGTAGGTGGGTTGGCCTGGTATGGTAGCCCGGCTGACTACCATACATACCACACTTGATTTTTTACAATAAATACTACTTGTCTCACCTAGATTTAAGTATAAATATTTAAGGTAAATAATTGAGTGCACTATGTGTGCATTGTACTTTTTTATTGTTTTTATGATGCCTGGTTCTATTGCTAACTTAATATATGTTAGTTTAAACTTTATCTCAGTTGTTTGTATGCATTTGTAAGTGAAATAAAGGGTGTTCCACTTTACGGCGGTTTCCGCTTTACGGCGGTAGCTGGAACCTAACTGCCATATAAGTGGGGCCCTTACTGTTTGTAGTTAAGAATGGTTGCCAACCAAAGATTCTGGGCACTAGCTCTGAATGTGGTTTGGAATGCTGAGCCATTGTTGATGACTTTGGTGGCAGGGGTCATAGGTGGCTTTGACTGTTGACACACTTAGTAGACAGTGAGACCAACATAAGTAAAAGACTCTGAGGAACAGAAGTACTGGGATCCTCTGACCACCACAACACTTGTGAAGCAGTTGAGTTACCAGTAGAGACCATGTATTTGTTGATTAAAACTGGGGCACCTCTAGAATTGTTTTTCTGGTTGGGGGTTGGTTTTTGAGTGAAGGAGCACCAGTGTAGGGAGAG
>NW_026509744.1:0-14672 GCF_026875155.1 Cherax quadricarinatus | reverse complement strand
TTGTCCGGGCCCCCGTTTGGTTGTATGGCCCCTCTCCCCCCCGTATGAGCTTTATCAAACCTGTTTTTAAAAACTGTTTTGGTTCTCCCTCCTACGTCTTTTAGGTTTCCTGCTTAAAAACTCTATGAAAAAAGAAATATTCCCTACATTCTTGATATTTGTGTTTTCAACTTCAATTGTGGCCCTTTTTTCGTCCCCCCCTCCCTGGAAACCCTGTCCTTGCCCATTTGTTTTTCACGAGTATTTTTTTTCCCGTTTATTTCCCCTGCCTCCTGTCCCCCGTGGTCAGGGATTTCCTTAATCTTTTTATGGGGAATTCCCTTAGTTGGAAAACCCTTGTCGAAAAACCTTTGTACTTTTTAGTTTTTGAGTGCTTTATCAAGTGGGGTTCCAAAAGGTGTGCATACCCCCGTTGGGCCTGACTTACACGGTGTAAGTGTTTTAAATGACCCTTTTAAAAGGTATGGGAAATGCGTTCTAGTTTCCCGGCCCCTTGTGCGATTTATCTGTTGATGTGTGCTTGGAGACTGCTCGGGTTAACTCACCAAGATTTTTCCCCTTTGGTGAGGTTTGCGTCTTTGGCCCTAGCTTCTCGTCTGTGGTTTCTGTCCCCTTCCCCTTTTTCATGATTTGTTTTGGCAGGATTAAATTCGAAAACCCTTTGCTGGACGGTGCCCGTCTGTCCAGGTTTTTGAAGTCTCCCTGGTCTCATGATTTATTTCCTCATTAACTTAATCATTGCAAAAGGGCATTCGGTTTTAAACCCTTTATGTCGTTACATATACAAAATAGCACTGGCCCTGGGACGCCCCCGTGGGACCCGCTCGCCCAAGGTCCCCACTGTGATACACATTAGTACCTGTGTGTTTTTGTGTGTGTGTGTGTGTTTTGGTCAGTATTTGTTGTATTTTTGTTGTTTATGTTGTTGTGTCCGATATTTGTTTTTAAAACATTTAGAAATAGCAATTTACTGTCATCTATTCCATTTTTTCACGTGGGTAAAAGTGTTGTTTCCGTATGTTCTCCGAGGATGGGGGTACGCGGGGTTGAAAACTGTCAGTTGAGTGGTATGTAGGTGATGTGTGAGGGGCTTCGCCCTTTTTAAATTTCTGGTTAATTGAATATTTTATTCACTCGGGGCGCTTTTAAATTTTATGTAAATAATACATTTAAGAGAAATAATATAACTTAGAAAAATATAGAACTAACCCCAAAAATGTATTATTTTTCAATGCACTTTTTGTGACTGCTGTTAAAATATGGTGATGAGGAAAAAAATGATATGTAATTTTCCATTCTAATAAACCTTTAAAACCCTTATATTAAAAATGAGTTTCACTGAAAACATCGTCAGCGGGAAAAAGTTACGTGGGTGGTGAGGGGGTTTGTTCCAGCAAGAAATTGTAGCAGTTTTTCCAAATCTTCGTTTTAGTGAATAGTAACCCAACCCGCTTAAGAGCTTTGTCCAAGAACCACTTCGGTTGCGAGAACACTTACCCCCTTTAAAAAACCAAATCTTTCCAAGAAACCTAAGCTTTCAAGAACCATACCGCTTCTCAAGAACCCTACATCTTTTCAGGAAACCCCTACACGTCTTCAAGAAACTACTCCCTTTTTCGGAAAACAGCTTTCAAGAACCCTAACCCTTCTCAAGAACCCCTCACCTCCCCAAATTTAAACCCCTTTCCAAAAACCACTAACCTTGACAAGAACAACTGAACATTTTCCCGTCGAGTTAAAAATTTACATCTTTCGCTGTAGATCCCCAAACTTTTAAGTTCATCCCAAAAAAAATCTTCTCTTTTCTTTCTTCTTCTCTCTCTTCTTTCTCTTCCTCTCTTTTCCTCCTTTCTTCTCCCCCCTTCTCTCTCTTCTCTCTCTCCCCTTCATGTAAGGGCCCCAAAATACTAACGAGTGTACTCGACTGTGAAGAACCCCCAAAACCCAAAAAAAAAAGGGAGCCATTGTAAGAGGGTAAGGCCCGAGGGGGAGGAAGGGCAGGTATAACAGAGGCGTACCCTTGAGGAAAACGCAAACAAACCCCTAAAAACAGCCCCACCAAAAACCCCCTCAATATACCCAAAAAAAATAACAGAACAAATCACCCCCCAAACCTGGAGTCCCCCCTATAAAACAAAATGCCACAAGCAGCGCCTAATAATACATATATTCGATCTTTTTGTACACCCACGGCCCTCCCCAAAACCTCCCACCTCCCCAGAATACAGTTTGAAAGGAAGCTGAAGATTTGACACCCCAAACCCCGTTGGAATTATGAAAAATGTGAGGAGTGGAGGAAAACCCCCCGAGGCATCCGGAAATTAGTAATCCAAAGAAAAAGTCACGGGGGTAATAACAGTGCAGTCTTCCCCAATGGATATAGATTCGAGGGAAAAAAAGGGGAGAAACAGATTTGGGGGGGGGGAAGAAGTTGCAGTGGATCAAAAAAAAGGTAGGTTTTGGAGGTGAGGGTGGTTAGGGGGGGTGCAGTAATACATTCACAATTTTTTGGGGGAGTAAAGAAACTATAGGGGAACTAGTACCTCAAAGGGTTGGGCCCCTTTATAATTTCTAAAACCCTTTTTTCACAACCCAAATTTCGAAACAGGGCAACGCCCGAGGGGTGAAGAAGAAAAGTAATCCCGTTTTTAAGAAATGAGAAGACGGACTGCACAAAATTTCAGAAAAAGTGTGCTATATGATGGGTTTTGTTAAGTTAAAAAAAAAAATTATAAGGACAAGAAGGGAAGGGACCCACCTGGGAAAGGGAAAAAAGGAGCTAATAAAGGGAAAAACCGGCAGGCTTCAGGGAAAGAAATTTTGCATCAAAAAACCTTTGATAACACAGGAGGAAAAGGGGAAAGAGGGGGGGGTAGATTTATATTTTAGGACTGAAAAAGGAAGGGCTTTCGGGCAAAGTACCGCATTAGAGAATGGTTGAAAAGCTAGAGGAGGGGCAGGAATAGAAAGAAAAGAAATGCAATAGATAAGGGTTTCCCTGATGAGAAGTTAAGGGTGTTTTGGGTAAAAGATGGGTGTAAAAAGGGGTGCATGTGTCGGTGGGGTTCCCCCAAAGGCCCTTTTGTGTTTTTGTTTTCGTGAATGATATGACGGAACGGACAGATTCAGAGGTGTCCCTGTAAACAAAGGGTTTGTGAAGTTTAATGGGGGAAAATGAAAGGGGGACGAGGATGAAGAAAGCCTACAAAAGGTCTGGATGGGCGAAGTCTTGTTCAAAAAGGGCTCCTGGATTTTAAAACTCAGAAAGGGAAAAGTTATAAAAGCTTGGAAAAGGAAAAAGGGAAAATCACGATGTGGTACCCCAAGAGGCCCAAAGTTGCAAAGCCATTCATTTGAAAAGAATCTTGGGGGTGAGATCTTTCCCGTGCATTTCTTTCTGATGTGAAATCAATCAAATCCCCGACTGGGGACCCCCCAATTACAAAAATAAATTCACCCAGCCAAAGTAGGGGTTTATTTTTAAATCGGGGGAATACGGGGGTTTTGGGGGGTGCCTCGAGCTAATTTCATTCTACTCCCCATTTGGTGTAATACCCCTAAACAACCGATTTATATTATTGTAACCCCGAACGATTTAGTATTAAATCAAAAACCCAAACACTGCGACTAGCTGAGGACTCGAACCAGTTGTTTGGCTTTTCATGGTGAGGAAAATAACAAAATTGTTTCTAACCCAAAGACCCCCCAAACCCTTTTAAAAAAGGGTTTCACCACCCAGCAGAGCTAGGTGTTTCACCGGGGATTCGGGGAAATAGAAAGGTTTTGAGTGCCTCACAGCTAAATTTTATTCTGCTCCCGTTTAGATTACTAGCCTCCACAAGCGTATATATATTACTGTAAAACCT
The DNA here is from genome assembly GCF_026875155.1 of Cherax quadricarinatus. Classification (NCBI taxonomy): domain Eukaryota; kingdom Metazoa; phylum Arthropoda; class Malacostraca; order Decapoda; family Parastacidae; genus Cherax; species Cherax quadricarinatus. The sequence continues at coordinate 10,806 of NW_026509744.1, read as the reverse complement.
TTAACGAGTGGTATTTAATTTAATAACAAAAACTGCGTCTTTGTATGATTTTGGGTGGCCCCCCTTTTGGGGCAGGGGCGTAAAGTGTTTTCGCTTTAAAATGATGCAGGGCCAAAAAAAAACAAGGGTTCAAATTTGGCAGTCACGTGTTGTTTATATTTTATTATATTATATATATTATTATATTTATATTTTTTATATATATAAAATATATATATTATTATATATATAATATATATAATATTATATTATTATATTTATAATATATACAAACTACAACTGCTGCTCTAGGTTTTTGGGCCTATGTTTTGCAATTTCAAAAAAAAAAATTTGTTGAAATTGCAAAAGCCTTTTGTAACTTTGAAAAATTTTCTGTTTTACCCTCTAGAAATTAATATGTAAAGGAATTATATAGTCATGTTAAAACCAAACTTTCCCCAATTTTCCCCTCAAAGATTCTTTAAGTTTATGTACACTTAATAAAATAAAAATTTGCGCCTTACTAAAAAGACAAAATAAGTGCAATAGTAATTATGAAGAAAAGTTCCCAAAAAAAAAATGAATAATTCTTAGATTACTGAACCTTTTTAAATTGGGAAAAAAACCCCCTAGAAACCTTTAAAACAGCAATTTCAATAAAACAATAAAACTTCTACTGAAAGGCAAAGATGAATAGTCAAAAATTTACCCCTAATCCATCTTTCCTTCATTATGGACTAAAAAAAAACAAAAACCCAGGGAATCCAGTCAGACCAATTATTGCCCATTTGGGTCAGTTTCTATAAATTTTCCAAAGGCTTGTTGTATTTTTAGCCCATTGTTGGCAAAATTTCTAACTTTTAAAGTTAAAAAAAAAAAGACCCCGGTTTATAAAATTTAAGGGCCCCTTACTGACTTAATGATTTTTTCATGGTTGTTTTTTATGTTACTTCCTTGTTTACGAAAGTTCCCGATTTTTTTAAAATTTTTTTATCTAAAAAACTCGTTAACTATGATTTACCATTGCAGTTCCTACTATCATTAACTTTTTTAAATTTGCATTGTTGATGAAAAAAATTTTATTTAATGATAAGTTTTACACTCAAAGTTTTGGTTGGGAAAGGGAAAAACCTTTTCACTGTTTTAGTCATATAACATGGGAATTTTTTTGAAACAAGGTTTTCTTTAAACAATCCCCCTAATAGGCTAAATGGTTCAGATATTTGATGAATTTTGTTCTTATCCCCAAAAAGTGAATACACCATTTCCCCTTGGGGAAAAATTTAAAAAGCTTAGCCCTTCTATAAACTTTACTGTTGAGTTTGAAAAAATAATCATTCCTTTTCTAGAGTTTTAATTATTAAAGGGAAATGAATTCAAATTTAAAATTTACAGAAAAAACCTACAAATATGTTTCTATGTCCATATTATTTTTGCATCAAGATAGAGTCAAACTGTCTGTTTTTCATCAATTTTTTTGAAGCTTTTAGGAATTTGTAGTCCTGATTTCATAGATGAGGAAATATCCAAAATTTTGAAATAGGAAATTTTTAAAAAATACCCAAGAAAGTAATTGAAAAATTTTTTTTTAATTTGTGAAATACTTTTTACAACCCAAAAAGGGCAACCCGCCTTATTCAACTAAAAATATTTTTGGTTCTCCTTACCAGAAAACTTGGTTGTATGCCTTTTCCTTTTTAAAAACTTTTAATTTAAAATTGTATTCAAAAATTTGATACAGTAAAAAACTTTTGATAAAAAAAATTCCCCCCCAAAATTTGGGTGGGTGTGTCTATGATTCCCTTTTAAAAAATTTTCGGATAAAGTTTATTAGGTCAAACTGGGGAAAAACTGAACTAAGATTAAAACAACTAAATATAGCATTAGAATGGGCAAAATTCCCAAAGTTTTTTTTTTAGTAAGAATTTTAAAACCTCCAATTGATTTTCAAAAAAATTGAGAAAATAGTTTCAAAACAAGTCCAGGTCGAAAATTAAATTTAATTTGTTTCAAAAAAACAGTTTTGACAATAATATGATATTTCCCTTTTGGGTTTTTATAAATTAGATCCATTTATATTAAAAAAGAATTTGGGGAAAAATTTAATAATCATGACAAAAAAAAATTTTTTTAAAATTTTCTTTGGGGAGAAAGTTTGTGGGGGGTTGTGCAAAGGACCCCTCCAGTTAGTCGGGCCCCGTCAGGTTTTAAAAACCCTTGTGGGGTCTGATATGAGGGGTTAGCCCGCCCCCCTTTTATAGCTTCCTTATGCTTTTCTTTCTAGTTCCTTGAAATTTTTGAGTATCACGGAAGCGCCTTGGGAATTTTTTTATTTTTTCGGTTTTTTGTTTTGCATTTTGAAATCACCTGTTTCGTGATCTTGTTGTTATATATATATATATATATATATATATATATATATATATTATATATATATATATATATATATATATATATATATATATATATATATATATATATATATATATATATATGTCAGCATAGTTGCTGATCCCCTGTATATGTATATGTTATTGAGTGTCATATTTAGTACCATCCATATGTTTTACATGGTTGGCTCCTTGCTCGGCTCAGTGGCTAGCATGTGTGACGTCATGTGATGCCGCATGTGAGCGTCAGATGCACTGTCCCCTTCTCACTCCATGCATAAGACTACAACAGGCAACAAGGCAGGCTGGGCTTCCCCTTCTCACACTCTGCTAATATAAGTGTTACCATCCAACCAGTGTGTTTAACTCCAACCATCATATCTCCACGAACCCTCTTAACAAATGGTGCCAGCGGTGAGCGCGTAAATTTGATATTTACGCAGACAATAGAGCGGAAAAATAATGTAAGGGACCTGGGAGTAGTAATGTCTGAGGATCTCACTTTCAAGGATCACAACAGTGCCACGATCGCACGTGCAAAGAAAATGATAGGATGGATAATGAGAACTTTCAAAACGAGAGATGCCAAGCCCATGATGATCCTTTTCAAATCACTTGTTCTCTCTAGGCTGGAATACTGCTGTACATTAACATCTCCATACAAAGCAGTGAAAATCGCAGATCTAGAGAGTGTACAGAGATCCTTTACTGCACGTATAAGTTCTGTCAAGCACCTTAACTACTGGAACGCTTGGAAGCACTTGACCTGTACTCGTTGGAACGCAGGAGGGAGAGAATATATCATAATCTACACTTGGAAAATCTTGGAAGGAATGGTCCCAAATCTGCACACAGAAATCACTCCCTACAAAAGTAAAAGACTGGGCAGGCGATGCAAAATGCCGCCATTAAAAAGTAGGGCGCGCCATTGGTACACTAAGAGAAAACACCATAAGTGTCCGGGGCCCAAAACTGTTCAACAGCCTCCCCTCAAGCATTAGGGGAATTGCCAATAAACCCTGGCTGCCTTCAAGAGAGAGCTGGACAGATACCTAAAGCCAGTTGCCGGATCAGCCGGGCTGTGGCTCGTACGTCGGACTGCGTGCGCCAGCAGTAACAGCCTAGTTGATCAGGCCCTGATCCATCGGGAGGCCTGGTCATGGACCGGGGCCGCGGGGGCGTTGATCCCCGGAATAACTCCAGGTAACCAGGTATGTAGGGAGATTAACTTCTCTCAGCCGAGGGGCCCCTTAGGTGTGACCGCATGGTGGCTTTAGCCTACACCAGCCCCCCGAAAAGCGTCCACCAGCCTTTTTGGGGCTTCCTGTTTAAAGGCCCGTCTTGTTTTCTTAGTGTTTTTTTTACTTATTTGCATTATTTAAAGGGGGGTTGCCCCGGGGTTTTTGCAAATTAACCAAAGGCTCCCAAAGGCCAGTGTGGGGGGAAAAATTCAACCCCTAGGGGCCCATCCAACCTGTTTTAAGTACTAGCCTTCCCTGCTACTTAGTTTTCCCCCCCTTCTGTGTCATCTTTACAAGTTCTCAAGCCAGCCTGTGGGGATGGGTTAAGCCAAAAAAGGGTAGCCAACTAACCCGGTGACAAACCCCCCCTACCAAGAACCCCACAGGGATTCCACCTTCACCATCGCTTTGTGCCCCCATTTACCCACCCTGAGTTTTTAAACATCCCCCGTAGGTTTGGGGTATTTTGGGGTTTTTTTTAAGCCAACCGGCTTAGAAATATTTTCGTGCCTGTAGGGGGTGTCCCCAAGCGTGGGGGTTAAAATGTTTTTCCAGCCCGGCCTAGGCCACTCAGAAAGTGTCCCAGCATGCACCCCTCACCCACCCCTCCCCACCCCCAATGTTTTTCCCCCTTCATGGGCCTAGCATCTTTTTTACGGCTCACATAGGGGGTAAAGACTAAGATTGTTTCATTGTACCTGTGAAACCAACGAAAAAAGCCTGCTATGTGGTTCCTGAATTTAAGCGAAAAATTTTCGAGAAAATCGACGTTTTGGGAGGGGCGTGGGGGCATTCCCGACACCCCACGAATTTCCACCCCCAAACCACCCTTATTCCCCCACGGGACTTTGCTCCAGGGGTTTTAATAATTTTTTTAATAGAGAAAAATTTGCGAGTGTTGAGACATTTTTTTTTTTTCTCAGGGGTTTTTCTTAGCGACATTTCTTTTTCAGTGATTTCTTAGTGAAATTCAGTGGCTCTTAAATTAAATTTTGCTCGAAATTTTTTATTTTCTTTTTAATTTTTTAAATTTTGGGAACTTTTTTTTTAAAGTCTGTTGTTTTGGGTGTTCCTTTTTTTTATATATTTTAAAGGGTAAGACTTTCGGTTTTTCTCTGTTTGTGGGGCTTTTTTTAAAAGCATTTAAAACTTGTGTTTACACTTCACAATTTTCGTGTGTTCACATTCTGTTTTCCCTTGTCCAGAAAAGTTATAAAAGTAAAGAAATTCAGTAACTTTTAACAAAAATTTTCCCTGATCACAACTCGTGTTGTCTCGTTTTTTTTTTCCCCGGCTTTTTGGTTATTTTTTGCATTTTTTTTTTTTAAATTTCCCTTTTTCCCAATTTTTACTGTGGGGTTGAACATTTTTATGATGTGCAATTATTTTTTTTTTTGCCAGTTTTCTAAGGGTTTTCCCATTTTTTTGGGGGGTTAACCCGGGCATTTAAAGGGATTTAAAGTGTGCATTATTTAAATTTCCTTGCTATTTTTTTTTTTTTTTTTGTAGATTGAAATTTTCCCTTCGGGGTTGCAATTTTTTTTTTATTTTTGCATTTTTTGACCCCCTTTCCCTGCGGGACTCTTGGAAAGGCCATCCCCCCGGCCCGGGATTGAACCTGGGGGCCCTTTAAGTCTCAAAACCCCACCCGTCGCTTTAAGCCACTAGACCAGCAGCCCCCAATAAAAAATTCTTTTCCAACTGGGTTTTTTTTCTCCCACCATGGGGAAGGTTAGCACAGGCACCACTGTGACCCCCAAATGAAATTTTTTTTCCCCCAAACGAATCTCCACTAGCGGGGCCGTGCAAACTCTAGCTCAAGCCCACCCCTCCCCTCAAATGACTAAAAAATTTCGTAATGAATGATTGAAAAACCTTTAACCAAAACCCCCGGCCGGGATAAGAACCCGCGGTCATAGAGTTCAAAACTCCACCCCGGGGGGCGTTTCCCCCATTTAGCCCCCAGCTAGCCACAATAAGTTTCATCTAATAGGTAAAATTTTAAAACCTTTCAAAGGGTTTTAGCACGGGCCCACCACTGTGAAACAAATGAAATTTTTTTTACAGACGAATCTCCAGAAATCGTGCCCATTAAAATTTCTTGAGTCCTCTTGTCCCAAAGTCCCTGTGTTTGCCATTAAACTATTCTTTCAAAAAATTTTATGTTTTTTTGTTTTGGGTGCAGTTTTTTTTTATTTTAAAAGGTTATTTACAATTTTGACTTTTAAATTTAAAAGTGAAATTGAATGTTTCAGTTTTCATTTCTTGTGTTTTGTACAAAATATTTAATTCTTTGTTTTGCCCAACTTTTTTTTTAAATTTTTTTTAAAAGGAATTTTTTTCCTTTGGCTATTTTAATTTTGCCCCAAGATTTATTGTTTCCCTTTTTAATCAATTTTTTTTGATTAATCATTTATTGTTGAATTTCTTTATTAAATTTGTGAGTAAAGACAACTCACTGTGCCATTAATTCAAATTAAAGTAAATTTGGGGGGAAATTTGAAATAATTTAAAATACAATTTCCCTTTTGGAAATTTTCAAAGTGTTTCTTTCTCTAGTTGAGTTTTTTGTGAGTTTTTCCTTGCTCACAGTGTGACTTGTTATTTTTTCCCTTTTGCAGAATATTTTAAATAATTTTTTTTCCCCTTTAATTTTAAATTGTCAAATGTTCCCCAGTTATATAATTTAAACCTAATTTTTTTTTTTTTTTTTTTTTTTTTTTTTCTTTTTTTTTTAAAATTTTTTGTTTCCCCAAATTTTTCAATTTATGTCTTTAAAAACCCTTTCAGGATTTTCTCAGTAAATTTTCTAGTTTTCCCAAACAAAAATGAAATCAGTTTTTTAAAATTCCCAGTAATCATTTTTATCGAACAAAACCCAAAAACAACCCTTTTAGGGGGGGCTTTCGAGGGAAATTTCCCCGGAAACCCCTTTAAGTTCAAATGGGGACCCCCTTTGATGGCTTTTTTGCTTCTGGGTTTAAAAGGGATCCAGACAACCCGGAAACTTGGGTTTTAAAATGCTGTTCATGGGGGAGAAAAAAAAATGGGGGGCCCCCAAATGGGGGCCCTTTCCCCCCCCGAGGTTTGTTTGGGGGGGCCCCCCAAAGGAGGGCCCTCCTTTGGGGTTCTCATTATTTAAAAAGGGGTTTTTTGAGTGAAGAAAGGAAATGTTGTATTTTTTTCCAACTCCAAATTTTCTGGATCCGGGGAAGATACCTTTTGAGGACTTTTCCCCTTTTTTAAAAATTTTTTTTTCATTTTTTTTCCAAATTTTTCTTCCCTAGCTGCTCCTCTTAAAAGAGTTGCTTTAAAAAAAGATGGGTCCTTTTTTTTTGAAAAAATTTCCCTCAAGAAAGAGCATTCCAAACTTGAAAAAAAAGTAACATCCCGCTCCAATTTGAAAATTTTTCCCGATTTTTTTTAAGCCCTTTTTAATTTACAACGATGCTAGTTCAATTGGGGATAGGTGCCGTACTAGCTCAGAAAAACTGATGGCAATAAAACAACGCAGATGCATTTGCTACCGGTCCTTACGAAGGCGAACCCTAATTATACAGTAACTGAGCAAAAAGCTTTGCAAAAGTATGGTCTTTTAAAACACTTTCCCCAGACATTAATTTTTTCAGTTAAACCCCGGGTTTTGTCTTGACAAAACCATGCTCCCCCTGTTACCCTTTTTTTTTCCAGAAACAAACAACCTACTGGAAGGTTAGCCAGATGGACCTTTACTATCCCAAAAGTTCCCAAACCTAAACCCTTTTAACACTTACCTGGCAAGGGCCCAAAAGTATTCCCCGAAGCCTTTAAACACGAACGTTAGAAAAGTAAATGCAGACCCCTTCCATTTTTGCCGAGGATGTAAAGGGAAAGCTCAAAGAACAGATCCCATGTGGTCTGGTTTTTGATTCGAAATTTTCCCGCTCCCGGGGGAAGGTTTTTGTTTGATGAAGATCACACCCTTTGTTTTACTTTTGTAAAGAGCCAAGGGAAATTAATGGATCCCCCAAAAACCAAAGAGTTGGGACCCCAAACAGAAGGGTATAACCAAATTTGTAATTCCCCAGTCCCCCCTTTGTGAAAATGTAGCTCTACAAATAGTTTACGGGTCACCCCGGGGGTACACACCCTGGTTGGACATTCAGGGAAAACAAGCCCGAATTTAAATCTTTTTTGGGCCCCCTAAGGCAAAATGATTTTTTCCGGGTTTTTGGTTTTTTAAAAAATGTTTTTTTTGTCTGTATGCAAAAAATAAAAGGGAAAAGTTTAACGGTTCCCAAATTCCCATCAAGGGGGTATCCCACCCCGAGTGAAACCATGGGAAAGAGTTGCCATAGATCTGTTAAAATAAATTTTCCCAAAGTTCCATCCAAGGAACAAGCATCTGTGGGTTTTGGTAAATCATTTTTACCAAAATTTGTGAGTTAGTTCCCATTGCAATAAATTGTGCCGGGGACTGAAGCTAAAACTTTTTAAGGAGCAAATTTTAAAAAGTAGGAAAAACCACCCCAAGTCCCGGAAAAATAATGGGGTTTAAATTTTGTAATGGGGAATTTTTTGAAAAAATTTGTGTGCCTTGTACAAGATCTCTAAAACCAAACCCTTGTTCCTCATCATCCTGCCCGCAATGGGGGTTTGGGGGAACGAACCAATAAAAATTTTTCTTGATGCTTTGGGGAGCCCCTAACAATTTTTTCCCAAAAAGTGAAAACCCGGGATGAAGTTATACCTGTTTTTCAATGTGCCCAAAAAATTCTGCTTTTCAATTTCTTCGATTGGTACACTCCACATTATGCGTTCTATGGTGTAGACAGGCATTTGCCTTATGAGTTTTGTTATATTCCACACAGAAAACCCTATTACAACCCTGATGATTTCATAGCAACTCGTCCCAGGTTAGCTCAAAGTTTTTTTTAGAAGAATCCGTGAGACACTTCCGTAAGTCAACAGCAGAATTTACAAGAGTAACTGATAGCCATGCTAAGCCATCCAAGTTAAAGTGTGTTCGCGAGTAATGCTGACTACAACAAAACATCCGCAAATTCTAAGCTCGATCAAAGTTTGTTGGTCCTTATCGAGTATTGAACATATCAATGGCAATTAGTACTGGCCATTATACTGGTTAGTATAAAGGTCAATTAGTACTGGTCAGTATAAGAATTGCATTTAATCATATGAAGTTATATGCGATGTTGAGGATGATATTTCTACCCAGACTAATGTGACAGATGCTGACAATCCTTCTGACTCTGTACCCCCCTACCTCTAACACTCAGTCAGATGATCAACCCGAATGTCATTATTTCCCTTTTCATACACGACAAGTAATGGAAACCCACAAGTATCTTTCGTAGATACTTGTTCAAGATCTCCCTCAGCCAAAGGGATGTGTTAGCTATTGCAAAAGAATTCAAACCCCCACAGAAAGAAAACCATTCTGCATAAGTAAATATTACCCTTGCAGAGTTGGGTTTAAATGTACATAGCCTGTATAATTAGTTGCCAAAATGTGTGTTTCAATTACTAGCTCATCAGTTTTTAGAATCTTTTTTTTTTTGGCTTCACGTTTCCAACGAATTCTGAGATTTAGCAGTATGACCCGTGCGCAAACCTGGTCTGTCTTTGCTGTTAATTACTTTAACATTTGTAAATATATATTCTTCCTCAGAATCCATAGAGTACATGAATACAGATCGATTGAAACAATCCACTTTTATTTATACGATGATTTGTTCTATAATTTTTTAATGCATTACGTTAACACCCATTAGGGTACCACACATTACAATACCGTCCATTAGTTCTAAGTTACATATGTCTTTGCTATTGTAAGAATCAGCCCAGAGCCACCTGCCTGTTCAGCCTATATCATAGTATGGTATTTCGAGACGACATACATAACATGACCAAGCTGTCAGCATAGTTGCTGATCCCCTGTATATGCATATTTTTATCGATATCATAGTACCATCCATATGTTTTACATAGTTGACCCCTTGCTAGGCTCAGTGGCCAGCATGTGTGATGTCACGTGATGCTGCATGTGAGCGTCAGACACGCTGTCCCCTTCTCACTCCACGCATAGGACTACAACAGGCAACAGGGCGGGCTGGGCTTCCCCTTCTCACACTCTGCTAATATAAGTGTTACCATCCAACCCTGTGTTTAACTCCAACCGGTGGTCTGGTGGCTAAAACTAAACCCCTTCACACACGGAGGGCCCGGGTTCGATTCCCGGCGGGTGGAAATTCCACACATTTCCTTACACCTATTTGTCCTGTTCACACCCAGCAGCAAAAAGGTACCTGGGGGTTAGTCGACTGGTGTGGGTGCATCCTGGGGGACAAGATTTAAAGGGCCCCAATGGAAAAAAGTTAAACAGTCCTCGATGACGCACTGACTTTCTTGGGTTATCCTGGGGGGCTAACCCTCCGGGTTAAAAATCCGAACGAAAACTTATCTTATCTTATCTTATCTCTATGAAAACCCCCTCAACATGTATAATATATATATATAATATATATATATATATATATATATATATATATATAAAATATATATATGTCGTGCCGAATAGGCAAACTTGCGATCTTGGCTTAAATAGCAACGTTCATCTTGCCATATAGGAAAGCGAAAATTTGTGTATGGAATAATTTCGCCAAAATCATTCTGAACCTAACGAAAAAAATATATTTCACTGTTTGTTTATATTAAATTTTTGTAAACAAATCTAAAATATATTTAGTTGGGTTTGGATAAAATAAATTTTTCTTGTTATAATAAGGTTAGGTAAGTTTTCTAAATTCTTTTATTGCAAAATTCAAATTTTACATTAAAATTAATGAAAAAATATATCTCTAAACGTACAAGAATTTTTTTAGAAAGGGCTTAATTTTAAATGAGTTTTTTGCTAATTGACCAGTTTTACATATTCGGCACGACATATATATATATATATATATATATATATATATATATATATATATATATATATATATATATATATATATAAAACACATACCTAACATTATTATAACAAGCAAAAATTCATTCTGTACCTTACAAAAAAAAATGTATTTCACTGTGTTTTTTTATTTTTTAAATTATTGTAAACTTATTTATTTTATTTTTCACACTGGCCGATTCCCCCCAAGGCAGGGGGCCCACCCAAGGCCCGGGGGGCCCACCAAGGGAGG
>NW_026509743.1:0-14646 GCF_026875155.1 Cherax quadricarinatus | reverse complement strand
TTTGTGGATCCGGTTTTAAACTCGAGTATGCTCATCAAGGTACTTGTGGTACATGCCTATTACTGATCGTAATAATTTGCCCATTACTAAGTCAAGGTTTATTGGAAGGTAATTCGATAGCAGAGATTTTGGTACAGTGTTTTGTAGATCGGATCAGGTTTGTTATCTTCCACATCTCCGGCATGATACCCGTTTTGCAGTGATATATTGAACAGATTACTTAGCACCTCACTAGGTTCTGTCTTACATTACGTACGCTTGGAAAATAGTTCGCCGGGATGCCTGAAGAATACCCGAAGGACGTTTCCTGGAGTCAACGCCCCCGTGGCCCGGTCCCAAACCAGGTTTCCTGCAGAATCAAGACCTGATCAACTGGTTGTTACCGCTAGCCGCAAGTTGGTCGCGAACTAAATTCAAGAACTTGTCCAGTTTCTTCATGAAGACCGCCAGAGGTTTGTTGGTAATTTCCCGTATGCCTTTTAGTGGAGGTATTTTGCACAGTCTACCTCTCTTGTTGTCATGTGGGGTGATTTCAGTGTTTAGGTTTGGAACCAGTCCCTCCAGTATTTTCCAGATGTATTTTTTCCAGTGGATTTATTCCAGTTTAATCGATCTACTTGCTAGATGACCATGTCTCCAGTAACTACGTGATAACATGATTTATTCTACTCAGGTCATCTAGAATGATTAATAACTGGGATGTCAGGATTATATTGCCAGTGTTTATTTTTCAATAGGTGACCTTACTGAAAAGAGAAACTCAGACAAGGATATTTGTAAATAAATGAATACGTGTTTTTGTTTCACTGAAAACGTTAAAAAAATGTAAGGCGCTTGTTACTGTGTGATTCTCTCTCTCTCTCTCTCTCTCTCTCTCCTCTCTCTCTCTCTCTCTCTCTCTCTCTCTCTCTCTCTCTAGCTCAAAAGCTACTTAGCATAATAATTAACTTAAAATTTCCCAGCATCTCGGTTCTTCCCTGAAGGTCATAAAGTGAACAATGCAATTAATTTTTTCTTGAACTTTGTCCTCGTGTGAATTCTAACTTGTTCTGACTTCATTATGAGCTTACCCACCGATCAGAGAACAAAGAGAAAAAAGAGAGAAGAGAGAGAGAGAGAGAGAAGAGAGAGAGAGAGAGAGAGAGAGAGAGAGAGAGAGAGAGAGAGAGAACGGAATCAGCAAGACATCCTATTGAGGCAAGTGTTCCACAAGGAAGCGTGCTGGGACCATTGTTATGGAATGTCTACTTTAACGACCTTCTTCATCTCATCCCAGAATCCCACGCATATGCAGACGACTGTACACTGACATTCACTTATCCAAGAGAAGAAATTCCAGCTGCTCTAAGCTACATCAATCACCAGCTAAGTGCTATATCAGCTTGGGGAAATAGATGGCAAGTAACATTTGCACCTGAGAAAACGCAAATGATGATGGTCTCTAGGCACCATGATGGTAATGCTGGTGCAGTTAGTAGGGATGAATGGGAGCGTGTTGGCACCTGGAGAAGAAGTTGATATCCTTGGGGTGAAATTTGACTCCAAACTAACCATGAAGAACCATGTTGTAAATCTTGCAAACAAGGCAGCCAGGAAGCTTACAGCACTTCGGCGTATCTCGCATCTGCTTGACAGTAGGGGTTGCAAGATCCTGTACGAGCACAAGTACGCTCACACCTTGAGTATGCTCCACTTTTTTGGTTTACCTGCCCCCCCTCCTCTCATCTGCGACTGCTTGACAGAGTAGAGAACAGAGCAAGACGTCTCATCTCTCGCCTGGACCCATCCTGAATAGATCTGTCATTTCAGCAGAGCCTTCAACACAGGAGGGATGTGGGTGGCCTTACTGTTATGTACAAGGCCAATATTGTCAAAGTACCACACTTGGATGCACTTCGAGGACAGCGTGAAACAAGCTTTTATGCCACAAGACGGGCAGAAAGCAGCAACTTCACTCTGGCTGTACCCTTCTCCAGAACATCACTCCATCTGAGATCATATATACCCAGGATGACTCGAGTATGGAACACATTTGTACAGCATAATGATGTCAACGAGATAAAGTCAGTTGATCAAATGAAAATGCTGGCCCACAGATGGCTCCAACTTCATCCTGTTCCCTACTTGTATGTCTCATAACAATAAAAATGCTTTCAAATGAGCTGATGTAGGTAACAGCTCTTAGCTTGCCAATAAAGTTAGGGATCCTTAACCTTGTCAAACCCTGTGTAAAAGAGAGAGAGAGAGAGAGAGAGAGAGAGAGAGAGAGAGAGAGAGAGAGAGAGAGAGAGAGAGAGAGAGATAGTTGACTAATCTAACGCTGGAAAGTCAGCTTTTTCCCCAATTCTGAAAGTAATAATCTACCGGCGGTACAAGTTCCCCCTCGAACGTGGCTTTCTGTCGTGTCATTCTTGTCAGTGTCTGATCATCAGCCTGGTTGATCAGACGAGCCACCTGGAGGCCTGGTCTGGGACCGTGCCGCGGGGGCAATGACCCCCCACCCTTGAAACCTTTTTCCCCATGAGCCACACTCCATTACTGACAGAAAGTTTGATCCGACAAAGCCTTTCGCTCCTACTTGTATGCCAACAAAAAACCAGTGAGTGGTAAATCTGTAGGCGTTGACAATGAAGATGGGAGCACCCTGATTTCCCAGAACCTGTGTGAAGACAGAAAAGAGAAAAAGGTAGAATAAACAACTAGAGAGGGGATAAAAAGCAAAATTGTTGCAATTTAACCTAAAGCACTTTAACATAAAACTAGCACAGTTTGAAATCCCTGCACTTGTAGGCTAACATCGCACCGGGTTTATCAAACCCCCTGACCGGGTCGGGGTACCCAATACCCCCCCCTCCCTGGTTACATCCCCCAAGCAACCTTTTTACTACGCACAAAACCTTTTGGGGTAGCGTTGACCACACACCGGGGTGTGTTAAACATAGCCTGTTGCAATAACACACTTAGCCCTTTGTGAACTCACACTACACTTGTTGAAGACACACATTTAACACCTGGTAGCATAACACATAGCACCTGTGTAGCATAACACACTAGCCCCTGTACATAACACACTAGCACCTGTATAGCATAACACACTAACACCTGTGAAGCATAACACACTAGCACCTGTGTAGCATAACACACTACACCTGTTAGCAAACACACAAACACCTTGTAGCATAACACACTAACACCTGTGTAGCATAACACACTACACCTGTGTAGCATAACACACTAGCACCTGTGTAGCATAACACACAAACACCTGTGTAGCATACCACTAGCACCTGTGTAGCATAACACACTACACCTGTGTAGATAACACACTAGCACCTGTGTAGAATAACACACTAGCACCTTGGTAGCATAACACACTAGCACCTGTTAGCATAACACACTAAACCCTGTGTAAGCATAACACACTAGCACCTGTAGCATAACACACAAAGCACCTGTGTAGCATAACACACTAGCACATGTGTAGCATAACACACTAGCACCTTGAGCATAACACTAGCACAGTGTAGCATAACACCACTAGCACCTGTGTAGATAACACATAGCACTGTGTAGCAAAACCCACTAGCACCTGTGTAGCATAAACACTAGAACCTTGTAGCATAAACACTAACACCTGTGTAGCATAACACACTAGCCCCTGTTAGCATAACACACTAGCACCTGGTAGCATAACACACTAGCCCCTGTGTAGCATAACACACTAGCACCTGTGTAGCATAACACACTAGCACCTGTGTAGCATAACACACTAGCCCCTTGTGAAAGCTAACACACTAGCCCCATGTGAAGCATAAACACACTGCACCTGGCAACACTCTGCACCTATTCTTTAAAACACCTGTTTAAAACACCTAGCACCTGAGGAAAAACATACCCAACTTTAGAAAACACGACGTTTAGCATTAACACACCAACCTGGGGTCATCCTCTGGGGGGACGTGTCACCGGGGGTCTGTGTGAAACCACTAGGCAGGAACCTTGCCACCTTTCCTTGTAACTGTTATAAATTCTTTGTGGAGACTGTGTCAGCCGGGGCTTGGAAAGCGGAAGTTAGCTTGTCATGAAGGCTGTGTCAGCCTGGTGGCTGTGTGGAGGACTGTGTCAGCTTGGGTGGCTGTGTGGAGGACTGTGTCCCCCTGGGTGGCTGTGGGGAGGACTGTGTCAGCCGGGGTGGCTGTGTGGAGGACTGTGTCAGCTGGGTGGCTTTTGAGGACTTTTCAGCCTGGGTGGCTGTGTGGAGGACTGTGTCACCGGGGTGGCTGTGTGGAGGACTGTGTCACCCTTGGGTGGCGGGTGGAGACTGTGTCACCCTGGGTTGGCTGTGTGGAGGACGTGTCAGCTGGGTGGCTGTGTGGAGGACTGTGTCAGCCTGGGTGGCTGTGTGGAGGACTGTGTCAGCTTGGGTGGCTGTGGTTGGAGGACTGTGTCAGCTTGGGTGGCTGTGTGGAGACTGTGTCAGCCGGGGGTGGCTGTGTGGAGGACTGGTCAGCCGGGGTGGTTTGTGTGGAGGACTGTGCAGCCTGGGTGGCTGTGTGGGGACTGTGTCAGCTGGGTGGCCGTGTGGAGGACTGTGTCAGCTGGGTGGCCCTGTGTGGAGGACTGTGTCACCCTTGGGTGGCTGTGTGGAGGACTGTGCCCAGCTTGGGTGGCTGTGTGGAGGACTGGTCAGCTTGGGGGCTGGTGGAGGACTGTGTCAGCCTTGGTGGCTGTGTAGAGGACTGTGTCAGCCTGGTTGGCTGTGTGGAGGACTGTGTCAGCCTGGGTGTCTGTGTGGAGGACTGTGTCAGCCTGGGTGGCTGTGTGGAGGACTGTGTCAGCCTGGGTGTCTGTATCATGTGGGGTTCGAACACGTGGATTGGGTAAAAATACTCATGTAGGCTGGAAGTACGTATATTGTAACTGAAGTAGTGGAAGGGCGCACACAGCCGAACCTGCCTCTCTCTGCCCCTTGGCTAGACTGACTGAGGAGTGCCCATGGGTGAGGGGGCGCTTGAAATCCTGCTAGGTCAGCAGCAATATGAATACAGCCAGTGATTCACGCAGAGACGGTTGGTAGTGAGCATCTACGATACACTGGTTACTGGTAACTGGTTACTACTACTGAGAGCTCGGCGACGCTAACGTATGTCGTCCCGACATACAACTAATCCCAACTAGAGATGGCAGGTATAACGGCTTGGGCTGATTCTATACAATGTCAAAGTACACAACAATTGAACATTATAAAAAATACATAAGTGAACTTGGAATGGAAGCAAACGTAACTGAAACTGTAATGCAATACAAGGTATAATATAGCACAACTCATCGAATGAAACTAACGTTGGGATTACACTATAGAAGTGATAAAAAAAAATTTGATCGATCGATCTGTATTCATGTGATCTAACGGATTCTGAGAAGGAATATATTACAAAGAAAGATTTTTTAACAGAAAGGCAGTTCGGTGCACTCAAATCTAGACTGTTAACTCTCAGAATTCGGAGAGAACGTGATCACAAAAAAAAAAATTCTTGAATAGTGATAAGTTGATACTGTAATTATTCATCTATACAGGTTATTTACATTTAACCCCAACTCTGCTAGGGTGAGATTGACATATGCAGAATGGGTGTCATCTCTGGGAGGATAAAACCCTCTGTTGCATTGGCTAACTCATGCTGTATTTGAGGCAAAACTGAATTGGAAGTTACAAATGATACTTGAGGATTTATCAATACCTGTCGTGTACGTAGGGAAAACGACTTCAGTTGATCGCTGATGAGTACAGAGGAAGAGAGTACAGGATCAGGAGGATTGTAAAGGTCTGTCACATTATTTCTGGGTTTGGAACATCATTATCATCACATACTAACTTCATATATCTAAATGCGATTCTTTATACTGACCAGAACAAAATTTCTCTAACCTTATACTTATTACCAGTGAATGTTAAAACTACTCGATAAGGCCAACAAACTTTTGATCAAGCTTTGGCATTGCAGACGTTTTGTTAAGTTAATCAGCATAACTCTCAAACCCCTACTTTGATTTTGGATGGCTTTGCTCGAGTGTTTGCGACTCTGTAAATTCTGCTGTTGTTTTATGAAGTGTTTCACGGATTCTTCTAAAAACACTTTGAGCTAAGCTGGTACGATTTGGGCTAAAATCATCAGGGTTGTAATTTGGTTTCGGATTAGAATATAACAACTCATAAGGCAAACGTTTATTTTACACCGTACAATGCATAATGTGGGTGTCACCTATAGAAACATTGTAAGCAGAATTTATAGCACACTGCACCTCAGGTATAACTTCATTCCCAAGTTTCACTGTTGGATTGATATGGCTCTCCAAGACATCAAGTACTTTTCTTATTGGTTCGTTCCGCTAACCCATTGCTGGCAGGATGATGAGGAACAATGGTGGATTTAGAGATCTTGTACAAGGTACACAAATTTTCAAGAATCTCATTACAGAATTCACCTCCATTATCTGTTACTGGGGACTTAGGGGTGGTATGCCTGCAGATAATGCGTTCTTTAAACGCTTTAGCTACTGTCTGGGGCAGTCTTATCTGCAATAGGAAAACTACTCACAAAAATCTGGTGAAATGGTCTACCATAACCCCACAGATTTGTTGCCTTGGAGAGAACATTGGAAATTATTTAACAAATCTAGCCCCAACTCTTTCCCAGGTTCGCTAGTAGTTGGATACACTTGGATGGGTTTTAGGGCCTTAGCATTCCCTTTTAAAGTTGCATGCAGACACTACATTTCTTAACATACTCAGAATATCAGTGCCATAACGAGGCCAAAAGTATTTCAATCTGGCTTGTTTTTACTGAACGATCCATAACCAGGGTGTGCAACACCTGGTACATCGTGAACTAGCTGTAAAGCTACATTCATAGTGACTGTGGAATTACTAACTGGTTTTACTCTTCTGCTAGGAGTACCCAACTCGGCTGTTCGATACAGTAATTCTTTGTTCATGACAAAGTCACTGATGGGTGCTGGTGGCTTCACAGTCCCGAATAAGATCTTCCCGGAGCAGGAATCGAATCACACCCGACCACAAGGGATCGGTTCTTTTTTACTTGAGGACATTTAACAACTCGGCGGAGTGGATGACTCCCCCGGTTGAAAAAAATTAACGCTATAACACGCAATATGAGCAAGGGAGAACGAATCTACTATCTCAAACTGCAAGCACAGGAGAAAAGAAATGAACACGGTGAACAATGCTGATATCGATCTGAGTCGCACACAGTGAACACAGGTATCAGCTATAAACTTCATTACAAACGTTAACAACGTGGGAAATTACTCGAGAAATAACTTCTTACAATGCATGATTACTGTCAACTAGGATGGATCACAATCTGAAACACAGGACAACAACACTCAAGTGAGCACACTAGCCACAGAAACGTCTTTTTTGCAACGGCTTGTGGGTCAGCAAAAAAGATTTGGGATAACTCGTTCAAGTAAAGTTCTTCTCAAAGCGTCCCCTGGGAAGGAACGAATACTTGAACAAGTCGCCATCGCCAAGGATAGTTTGTCGCACTATCCTGCGTGCATTGTGGCGGAGTCCAGACAGGAGTGACATATTACTAGTGCCTGGCCGCTCGGCTACGTTAATAAGTAATTCACGGATCATAAGGAACTTAATCTGAACTTCACATTTCGCAGCACTTTAACAAATCCAGATACAAGCTGTGAGAACAAACACATTGCTCAAGGGTAGGTATTGTCTTTCATCAGTAAAGGGAATGTGGTACTGTGGACTGATTCATATTGACTTTGACTGGCATGATACACTAAGTGAACATTCAAAAGTGACTGGGAATTGATCTCAGGGAACTTACTCAAGGACATAAGGCAAAAAAAAAAAATGAAGAAAGACACAGTTTAAACTTAAGTGGAAGAATGCTTAACAATTCTGCATAAGTAATAAAAAAAAAGTCAATGTAAAGAACTGTTGGCCAAGATAAAAATTACATTGAAATTTACAAGTAAAAAATATTACTGGAGACTGAATTTTAAATCAAAATGAGCTGTCTTACTCTTGCTATAAAGAAATTAACTAATAAAAAATTTTAAAACATCGTTTGGAGGACTGTGTCAGCCTGGGTGCTGTGGAGGACTGTGTCAGCCTGGGGGCTGTGTGGAGGACTGTGTCAGCCTGGGGGGCTGTGTGGAGGACTGGTGTCAGCTGGGTGGCTGTGTGGAGGACTGTGTCAGCCTGGTGGCTGTGTAGAGGACTGTGTCGCCTGGGTTGGCTGTGTGGAGGACTGTGCCCGCCTTTGGGGGGCGTGTGGAGGACTGTGTCACCTTTGGGGGGCGGTGAAAGGGCTGTGCAGCCTTTGGGGGGCTGTGTGGAGGACTGTGCCACCTGGGTGGCTGTGGGGGAGGACTGTGTCACCCTGGGGGGCTTGTGGAGGACTGTTGTCAGCTGGGTGGCTGTGTGGAGGACTGTGTCAGCCTGGGTGCTGTGTGGAGGACTGTGTCAGCCTGGTGGCTGTGTGGAGAACTGTGTCAGCCTGGGTGCTGTGTGGAGGACTGTGTCAGCCCGGGTGGCTGTGTGGAGGGCTGTGTCAGCCCGGGTTGGGTGTGTGGAGGACTGTGTCAGCCTGGGTGCTGTGTGGAGGACTGTGTCAGCCTGGGTGGCTGTGTGGAGAATGTGTCAGCCTGGGTGCTGTGTGGAGGACTGTGTCAGCTTGGGGTGGCTTTTATTTGTGGGGGCTGTGTCAGCTGGGTGGCTGGTGGAGGACTGTGTCAGCCTGGGGCTGTGTGGAGACTGTGTCAGCCTGGGTGGCGTGTGGAGGACTGTGTCAGCCTGGGTGGCTGTGTGGAGGAACTGTGTCACCGGGGTGTCTGTGTGGAGGACTGTGTCAGCCTGGGTGGCTGTGTGGAGGACTGTGTCAGACTGGGTGCTGTGTGGAGGAACTGTGTCAGCCTGGGGTGCTGTGTGGAGGACTGTGTCAGCTTGTGGAAGGTGCTGGTTGGAGGACTTTTTCAGCCTTTGGGGGGCTGTGTGGAGGACTGTGTCAGCCTGGGGTGCGTGTGGAGGCTGTGTCAGCCTGGGGGCTGTTGGAGGAAATGTGTCAGCCTGGGGCTGTGTGGAGAACTGTGTCAGCCTGGGTCTGTGTGGAGGACGTGTTTCCCGCCTGGGTGGCGTGTGGAGGACTGTGTCCCGCCTTGGTGGCTGTGTGGAAGGGGCTGTGTCAGCCTGGGTGGCTGTGTGGAGGACTTGTCAGCCTGGGTGGCTGTGTGGAGGACTGTGTCAGCCTGGGTGTCTGTGTGGAGGACTGTGGGCAGCCCGGGTTGGCTGTGTGGAGACTGTTTAGCCGGGTGGCCGTGTTGAGGACTGTGTCAGCCTGGGTTCTGTGTGGAAGAAATGTGTCAGCCTGGGTGTTGTGTGAGGATGTGTCAGCCTGGGTGCTTTGTGGAGACTGTGTTAGTTGGGTGGCTGTGTGGAGGACTGTGTCAGCCTGGGTGGGCTGTGTGTTTAAGGGCTTGTCAGCCTTTGGGGGCTGTGTGGAGGAACTGGGGGTCAGGGCTGGGTGGGGTTTTGTGAGGACTGTGTTAGCCTGGGTGCTGTGGTGGAGGACTGTGTCAGCCTGGGTGGCTGTGTGGAGGAACCCTTGTGTCAGCCTGGGTGGTTTTGTGGAGGAATGTGTCAGCCTGGTGGCTGTGTGGGGAAAACTGTGTCAGCCTGGGTGGCTGTGTGGAGGACTGTGTCAGCCCGGTTGGCTGTGGGGGACTGGTCAGCCTGGGTGGGCTGGTAGGACTGTGTCAGCCTGGGGTGGCTGTGTGGAGGACTGTGTCAGGCCCGGGTGGTTGTGTGGAGGACTGTGTCAGCCTGGGTGGCTGTGTGGAGGAAATGTGTTAACCTGGGTGGCTGTGTAGGACTGTGTTAGCCTGGGGGTGGCTGTGTGGAGGGACTTGTTCGCCTGGGTGGCTGTTGGAGGACTGTGTCAGCCTGGTGGCTGTGTGGGGTTTTTCAGCCTGGGTGGCTGTTGGAGACTGTGTCAGCCTGGGGGTGTCGCTGGTGTGTGGCGGCTGTGTCACCGGGTGGCTGTGTGGAGGACTGTGTCAGCCTGGGTGGCGTGTGGGAGGACCGTGTAACCTTGGGTGGCTGTTTTTAGGACTGTGTCCGCCTGGGTGTGGCTGTGTAGGACTGTGTCAGCCTGGGTGGCTGTGTGGGGTCCTGGTCAGCTTGGTGGCTGTGTGGAGGACTGTGTCACCTGGGCTGTTTGTGCTGTGTCGCTGGGGGGCTGTGTGGGGACGTGTCGGCCTGGGTTTGGGTGGGAAAGGGCTGTGTCAGCCCGGGTGTGGCGTTTTGGAGGGCTGCTGTCAGCCTGGGTGGCTGTGTGGGGCCTGTGTCGCCTGGGTGGCTGTGTGAGGACTTGTGTCAGCCTGGGTGGCTGTGTGGGGGCCTGTGTCAGCCTGGGTGGGTGTGTGGAGACTGTGAGCCTGGTGGTGTGGAGGACTGTGTCAGCCTGGGTGGCTGTGTGGAGGACTGTGTCAGCCTGGGTGGGCCCGTGTAGGACTGTGTCAGCCCCGGGTGGCTGTGTGGGGGCCTGTGTCAGCCTGGGTGGCTGTGTGAGGACTGTGTCAGCCTGGGTGGCTGTGTGGGGGCTGTGTCAGCCTGGGTGCTGTGTGGAGGACTGTGTCAGCCCGGGTTTGGGTGTTGAGGGACTGTGTCAGCCTGGGTTTTCTGTGTGGAGGACTGTGTCCCTGGGTGGCTGTGTGAGGACTGTGTCAGCCTGGTGGCTGTTGTGGGGCTGTGTCAGCCTGGGTGCTGTGTGGAGGACTGTGGGCGCCTGGGTGGCTGTGTGGGGGACTGTGTCAGCCTGGGTGGCCGTGTAGTACTGTGTCAGCCTGGGGATGCTGTGTGGGGCCCGTGCCGCCTGGGTGGCTGTGTGGAGGACTGTGTCTGCCTGGGTGTGGCTGTGTCTAGGACTGTGTCAGCCTGGGTGGCTGTGTGTGGTCCTGTGTCGGCCTGGGTGGCTGTGTGGAGGACTGTGTCAGCCTGGGTGGCTGTGTGGAGGACTGTGTTAGCCTGTATGGCTGTGTGGAGGACTGTGTTAGCCTGGTTGGCTGTGTAAAAGTATGTCACCTAGGTGGTTGTATGAAAGTCTGTGCCAGCCTGGGTGGCTGTATGAAAGTCTGTGCCAGCCTGATGGCTGTATGAAAGCCTGTGCCAGCCTGTGTGGCTGTATGAAAGTCCTGTACCAGCCTGTGTGACTGTATGAAAGTCTTTGCCGGCCTGTGTGGCTGTATGAAAGTCTTTGCCAGCCTGTGTGGCTGTATGAAAGCCTGTGCCAGTCTTGGTGGCTGTATGAAAATCTGTGCCAGCCTGTGTGGCTATATGAAAGCCTGTGCCAGCCTGGTGGCTGTATGAAAGTTTGTGCCAGCCTGGGTGACTGAAAGCCTGTGCCAGCCTGGGTGGCTGTATGAAAGTCTGTGCCAGCCTGGGTGGCCGTGACGCTCGCTTTATCAAGGAGAACTTTCCCAACTAGTGCAATAAAGCCTGACATTCTTCATGACTGGAGTTAAGCTGTGCTTACCTTTAACGGGCGAAGGTGTGTCAGGAGGCTCTGGAGGCTTAAGGCTGAAGCGGAGAAGCATAAGCCAGTGCGAGCCAGAGAAAAGCCAGCTCACACGGGTCTTAAGTCATGCGATGACGCGTTTTAATGTCTTATTAAGAGCATTTATTAAAAACAAACAATGCCAGAGTACAGCAGGAATGTTCTTGAAAACTAACCCCACAAATCGGAACTGAAAAAAACGACCTCCTGGATCGTTATCGAAACCCGACTTTCGGCCAAGAGGGACCGAACGTCATTCAGTCCCATGCCCAGTTTATTATTTATAAATCATTTCAGCCATGGTGACGCACATTGATGTACAGTTCTTGGGCCTGGGCCTGAATGAGCGCTCAGCGTTCTAACAACCTACTACTGAGATGTACCAAGACATAACCTTCAAATATATATCATAAATTTTGCCTTCGGGACTGGAAATCTTTTATATTTTCAATTTATATTTTTCGTTTTTTTCTCAAAGTTTTCAGTTTTCAGTTGAGGCCTCGACTTGCCGGTCTTCAGCCAGGTCCTGCAGGAGGCTGTCAGAATCTTTCAGTAGTAAAGGAGCACTAGCTGATAGGTTAGGTTAGTAAGGTTCGTCAGGAAACAGGACAAATGTTTCCTGACGCGGGTCTTAGATGAGACCCGCTTTGGAGCTTTTGGTCATCTGACCGAGCCTAGCTGATAATCTTGCCTTAAAACTAGCTATAATTATAAAAGAATGAGAATTAATACGAGAGTTATAGTTATGTCGTAAATCGGGCTGGTGAACTTTGCTTGTATTTACTCGGGAACACGGGCTCATGACAATATTTAAAAAGAGGCTTTTAATTCGGGAACACGGGTTGATGGTGCTAGATTAACGTTTTACGTGGGTTGTTAAGGCATCACTTGACCATGGGTTTGCGGCTGATCATCCTGGGTTTATATCAAGTCTAAAATTATTCAACCCATCCTAGAGATCGTAAGCCACATATTTGATTGTCTACACACGTTATAAACAGATGTGCTTAGACAATGAATAACAAAATGGCACAATACCGTGAATGGAACAATACAAAATAACTAATCACTGGCCCAAATTGGACCGAAACGTGGCCATAAGCTTCTTTCTCCTATGTGCCCGTTATTTGTGTAATGCGTACACAGTCACATGCGGAACTTCCACCTTAACACTATACGTGGGGCCAGAGATCCTGAAATAAGCAGTTCTACGTTAATCATGTATATTTCGATTATTGTAAATTTATATAGAGCGGTAAGTCATTGTGGATCTCAAAGCGTAGGGAGTGGTCCGGCCTTGATCCGCAGATCATGAGAGACACAATACCCTCACACAGTCAGGCTTTCACAACCTCCCTGCCACCCAGAAAAAGCCTGGTGACTACGAGGATGTATCTGGTTATCAGCTGAGTTGACTTGTTTCACTTCAAAACAAAGATATAATTTTGAGTTCAGGGTTACCTACTGATAAGGTCGTAGAGTGGAGAACATGATTCACTCAAGATAAAAAACAAAAAACAAGGAACAATCATAATATTAGGGTAACAGGTGGGTGATTCTTTCCTGGTGTGTTGGTCCGTGTCCCACTGTGTTTGTTGACTTGCATAATCGACTCCTCAGTTACGAAAGGAACTTCGGGGAATCCAGCACTAGTGGTGTTTATGAAGAGATCACGTGCACGCTTTTCTTTAGATGAATTCAGTGTTCACTGGAACACCACATCAGTGTTCATTGGTGTGGTGTTCCGTGGATATTGAATCGCCTGCTGAGGTTAGCACCATAGTGTGATTTTCGATCACGTCTCTGAGTTCACATATGTTTCTTTTAAAGAAAATAGAAAAAAATTGCCCTGTTTTTGTGATGATTTTGTAAGTAAACTCGTGTCGTGCAGACGTAGAAAATATAGACTTAGCAAGATTTTTCTTAGCATTTTTAAATTACTGCATAAAGTGTTGACCTCTGTAATGAAAAGGAATTAATGGACTAAAAAAAGATAATCACGCATCCACTGTTGAATATTATAAGCGCAAGAATTCATGGATAAACGTGGAATATGTTTTTGATATATGGTAACGTAATTGCATTTTGAGGATATGTTAGAATCATGTGTGGAGCTGTCAACAACCTCTTAAAACATTCTATGGAGCAGTCCCACACACTGTGGAATATTTACATCCAGGATACAAAAAAACTACCACAGGATTTAGCTGGCACTTTGCCAGCCGGTGATTCCAGCCCAAATAATATGCTGAAGACCGAGACAGTGTGTCGTTCCTGACGCCCAATATTGTCCCAGAATAAGAATGTGTGGCAGTAATGAGGCGGGTTGCTCCATTGGTATCTCGGAGGCTGGTGGAGAACATCATTAAACGGTCTCCAGGAGGCTCTCAGCTGAGGCAGGCTTGGCCACCTTCTTCGTCCTCATGAATAGTCGCTCTTGTGGCTGCACTAATGGAGTCACGGTTGCTGCTAATTACTCGTTGAGATGAGTAAGTAATAAGTGGAACGCACTAATTAAAGAAGTAGTGGAGGTAAACACTATACACAGTTTCAAGGGTAGGTATGATCAAGTCCTGGAGGCCTGGAGTCAATAAAGAAGTTCTAGAAGAGATAAGAAGGAGGGTCGGTAGTTATGAACTCGACCCCTTGACACTGTTGCTGAAGGGAGCCTCTAGCAATTTCGATTTAAAAACGGGGGCAGTGACCCCTGACCCATCAATAAAAAGAGAGGTAACGTAGCATCGCTTATAGTGTGGATTGTTCTTGAGAGTGTTTGGGCAACAACTGACGCAGGTGTCAAAAGGATGATTGGACCGGTCAGACAAGGCTAGAGGATGGCACGAATTCCATTATCAGATAAGAGAATCTCTCTCTCAAATGTCAACAAGTTTTTGGTCCTAAATTGACGAGTGTGAACCTTAGCTACCAAGCCTCTGCTTTAACTAGTTCGGGTGTAAACCACTGCTACAAAACCCCTTCTTTAGATTAAGTTTGAACCCTTGCTAGCAAGGCCCTATTTTACTAGGTGTTCTAAGCGTGACTTCTG